>JAVTVY010012621.1:0-53488 GCA_036873755.1 Hanleya hanleyi
AATTTCTGACGAATAAGTTGCACATGAATACATCGCAGTTTGAGAATATTGCCGTCAGCTGCTGTTTCAAGGACTCTCAAAACAATTTTGTATTTTATTGTAATAATATATATATAATAATATATAATACACAATTTCTTCAGTTCCAGAAAATTTTTTGGCTAACCTGTTTACGTAACCAATGGGTTACGCAACCTAGTCCTACGTAACCGAACAATAGGTTACGTGAACATCGTGACCCAGAACTATTTTTGGGTTACGCAAATTTTTGAAATTTCGAGGCCTGTAGTCCGTCATTCACATTCCCGCCGTCGTCCTAAGAGAATATCCACGTCCATAATCCAAAGACCTATTCCATATAACAGTATTTGACCAAATACTGCTGATTGTAATACAATTTTGATATTCTGAACTCCAGACTGGAAAACAACAAGGTCTGGACAGGACTCTCTCCGTAGAGTAACGACGAACCTAAGTAAATCACAATGTGAAAAACCCGAGAAGAATTGATACAAGTGGAAAGATGACGCCAAACGAACGGACTTCACCTCCCGCCGATGAAGAATCAAAGGGGTGCCGATGAATGGATATAAAATATGCATCTCGCAAATGAAGAAATGACGTGACAAACGGCGTTATGGCGTACCGGAAACGTCTAACCGATGTAATAGAACGACGCACAGGTGCATGAGAGACACATGACGGCGTAATGAATATGCCGTCAAAGGTGTAATAGGAAAGCGTAATGTGAAAAGTGCGAGAAACGTTGTATATGATAAACAACGTAGTGATTTCCCAATTCACAACAACTTAATGTATATACATGCTCAAACTGGAGCAGGATACAAACTTATAAAAGTACACGACGTAACCGAAGGGCGTTGCAAACAGTAACCCCGAAGTCGAATGTAATAAATTTTCCTTCTCTTTAAACGCAGTAGAGATGAACATATTAAATGTTTGTAGCGTTAATCACCAAATGTAAGCTCAATGAGATAAATGGGATTATGGATTTTGTGTCAGTGAACATGAAATAATGTGTCAATGAATATGGTTACATTATGACCTCTCCCGATGTAATTTGTCTCCTGTACATGAAATTCAGTACTGGAGTTTTATATGGAGAGAATATTAAACATTTACAAGAATGTTACTATCAATAACCAAAAGTCACACAATCGACATCCAGAACAAAGATTTTTCCAGGAAACCAAAACAAATCCTTAAAGGATTTTTAAATTCCCGAAGAGAGGAAAAACATTTAAGGTCTCTCGCCGGCAGGAGGTTATTCAAAAATTTTGAATTTGAAATGACCCAACACGAACCAATTTGTCGAGAAGCGGAAGAACAGTAAAAACATTACTAAAGAGCAGTTTGATGCTCTAGTAGACTGTACTGGTAATACAAACTTGGTAGAAAGAAACCATAGAAGACTTCACGACTTACGTGTCAATAGGCTTAACCTTGGCCGGACCAATAGATTCCCACTCACGCTAGTTAAATTTTAAAATTTTCTCATAGAGAAGAAATTAAAATTAGTGCATAAGTCCATCTGAATTATAAGCGTAACACAGTATACAGATGGAACAGCTTGGTGAGAAACAAAACAAATCACATGTATGACAGTCTTAAGTAAGGCGTTGCGTTGCGCTTGCCAATTGGCGACTGAGGAAGCACGTTGGATTACCAATAACATCTCTTGGATATTCTCCACGAAATTGGTATTGAACTCAAGTGGAGATGACTTCGATGACTTAGAAATCTGTGGTAAATCTCGATCACGTTTGGGTGGTTTGTCAGGTAAAACGTTATCATGAAGGTCATGGGGAATCCGGAAACGAGGCTTTTTGAATTTATTGTCATCCTGTAATTGACGATCAAACTTCTCTAAATGATCCACCCACGCTGGGGACGGAGCGCATGTACGAGGAGTCACAGGCTTGGAAGACATGAATGCAGAATCCGCTGCTGTCCGACACTTACTACTAGATGGAACAACCTTCGAAGGGGCGGGCATATCCGGAACCAACGCTAAAAGCGCCTGCATTCTCAGCAAATAATCCATCTTCGACGTATCTTCCGAACTTTCCCGAGAGGAAGACGAATCATCCGACGAACTCGAAGAGACCGGAGATTGAGAACGCGAAGATGATAAATCATGATCCACCGCATGGTCAAGGAAAGGCGTCCGATGATAATGAAGATGATAATCTTGATCAGAAGGAGCCGAAACCCGTGGTAAACGGTGAGTAGAATCAGGTGAATGAACTGTCAAAGTACGAGAACGGCGTACCGGCGAGCGGGAGGGCCGTAAATTGGTACCAAAATGAACCGGTGGACGAGAACCACGGATCGGGGAACGAGACCGACGAACTGACGCAACAGAATCACGAACAGGTGAAAACAAACGACAAGATGGAAAATCCGAACGTCGTGTACGAGAACGTGAATGTTTACGTGAATGTCGAGCCGCAGTATGTGAATGATGAAGTGAAGAATCAACAATCGCGGAAACTGGAGATCGTAAGTTCGCAACCTGAACACTTAATGGAAGAACCGAACGCGCTTCCATAGATTTTCCAGCATTAGGAAAACTATATTTAGTTTTAACCCGCAAAGGAGAAACTGACATGCGACGCCGTTTATTTGATTTCTTCCTTCTAGAAGATACATGTGGAGAACCAATAGGTAATGGTGAAATAACCTGGGGCACAGAATTCTTTTGTTTGTCGGGGACAATAGAATGGCCAGCCAAGACCGACCTGGTCTTTGTTGACCGTAACAAAGGAACTGGTTTTGGATCGGCCCTAGACAATGAGTCTCCAGACCGGGTCAAGCTGTCTAGTAACCTAGAATTATCATCGCGTAGGACTGTACCGCTTGGTGGTATACATACTGACGCGGGAGACACTGAGTCTTGACCAGCTCGGTCAAGATCTTCATTAGAACTCATGTCATTAACCAAAGAAATTTCTAAGACCCGTCTGTCGATCTCCGACAAAGACGGGTCATCACAAGAATGTAAAAGAAAAGCCCGACGGGCCTGGGCATAATTCTTCCAGGCCGCCGGATCCCATAATACACACTCCGCGCACGTGGACGCCCGGTAACATAAATCTTTACACGCAAAACAAGCTGTGTGAGCGTCTAAAGGGGAAACATTTTTCCCGCACGTACGACAAGGAATACAAGACGGAACTTCCGACATAATACAGTAAGTAAGTTCCGAATCAATAACAAAACTCAACACTTGAGAAAGGATATACCAGCGAGACAACAACAACTAATGTTGTAAAATTGCCTCTGAACACTTCCCTAGATGTGCACTGCTCGAGCAAACAGGAGAAAGAGGAAGAGAATGGGCTGTGCATTGGCTAATATGGTAACCACGTTGGGAAGAGTGAGAGCTCTCCTAGGGGCGGATAACTCTATCTCCTAGGGGAGATAATTTTTAATTTTTAACTTCCGTTTCTACGTTTGATTGTGCATTTAAATGGAGTTTAAAGGCAATAATTGAAGCAGGTTTACGATTTAGGCAACGAATAAGAAGTTTTATTTTAGCAACACATCATGTAAAACTTCTGATTTACGAGACAAAATGGCGGACATACCGGAGTGTGAAGGATAATTTCCAGTTTTTGGTACATAAGAAAAGCTTTGGTGAGGAACTCATCTGATGTACGAGGACCCAGAGAACTGGGGGACACAAATCTCCTCTCCAAACATTTCTGTGAAATAAAGGACATTTCATAAACATTTTGACACTGAGACTCAGCACGGGTATATAATACTGTTTCACTGCAGTCCTAGTTTGGGTCATCAGATAAGGGCGGATACTGTCACATGAGGGTTGCCACACGAGTATGCAAATCCGTTTGGTGGTTTCCCTTGCTTTCAGACGTGAAGAGTAGATCGGATGAAATCAGCTGATGCTAAGTGGGAGGGTCAATCAGCTGAGACACCGATAATCCCCGATTACTTGTGGAATGAACTTCTTCCATGTATTAATCTTGAAACAAAGACCTTTTAACCTTTCAAGAATGACTGACCATATATAATTTACTTGTTGTGAAATGTATAAAAGGAAGTACACAGCTATGAATGGTACTAAGTGTTCAACGGTCTGATGTGATTCTAGACAAGATTGTGATAATTGAAACCTACTATGACAGTTTTAAGCTGGGTGGACAGTTCCAATAGACTCTGTCGACAGTTACTGAGCAGCAGAACTCTACACACTGGATGTAAGATCAGTGAAGACAGGTAATCTATCGCCAGTTTAGGCTGAGGGGTTCTCGGCTCTGTGAATGCAACTGTTTTCTTAGCTTTCTTTTTCACCTGTAATGATGAAGCAAGCACTTGAAGCTATTAAATGTTGCTTTGGTTAAATTCGAAAGATGCAGTTTAATTATCATCCCTTGCTTATAAACATGTGAAGAAAGTATACATCCATTTTCTGTTGAAACACAGCATTTTGACACATTTAAGAAACATTTTCTACTAATGATTATATGTGACAATAGACAAAGTGAGCAAGGCATCACTAAATGAAAACTCACATATAGTTGCTACAAATTATCAAAAATATGCCAAGAAATGTGTCAATTTAAAATTAATTTTAAAGGAAATATCCAATCAAAATGTTCACCAATACTCAGTTCATACCATACCTTTACAGTAGATGAAGATGGCTCACTGGACTCCAGGATTTTCAACCCATCCTCTAGCCAATCAGAAATCAGCTCCATTAGATCGGCCATTTTGCCCCAGTTACACATGGCCTCCAGTAGTATCCCATAATCCTTTGTTGCACTGTCATCTGTCATGTCCTTTAGTCGAGACAAGCAGCTTCGACTATGGGAAATGACACAAATTAAGCTACATCCTGTAATGTTTTTCTTTTTCAGATGAGATTTTAACAAACAAGAAACAGTGTGCTGGTCTGATATACCCAAACGTTAGGTGTTCTTGCTGCATTTATTGTCTGGAAATTAAATACCCAGCTGGCCCTGATGGTGTCATTTATGGGCATATGCGAAGGAATGCAATCCCGAACAACAATTTATACAAAATTTGAAAAAAATCAGTAAAACCTGTCTAATTATATTGTCATGAAGCAAAGTCATGAACATAGAGAGACGGATGAACTCGGGGGACCATAAGATTCACTGGACATATATAGTAATATTTGTTTGATATGTATATCTAGTTGGTAGCTTACCTAAGGTGAGGAACCAACTGAGGAGGCATAAACCCACACAGTAACACCAGAGCCGAATAAGCTTCTGAATTCTGAAAATAGATTTTCACAAATAAGTATTCCATCCAACTGTGCATTTTTAAAATCCTGTGGAACTCATCCAAGTCATATACTCCGGTAAAGCACAGAGAGAGACAAAACCACTCGGTTAAGTTCTTACACGGGAATGGATTGATTGGCTTGGTGGTGTCATCAGTGAAAACCAAAACATGGCATTTCAGACTTCACATCCGAGATTATCAGTATCATAAATGAGCATTGAACTGTTCTGGTCACTACTCCACAGAGATGACAAATTATTTTTATTTCATTTGACTGGACAATAGTGTGTTCAATCAATGTTTACCTTGAATGTGTTGAGGAACTCTGGCATGGCAATAGCAAACTTCCTCTGAAGACCTTTCTTCATCTCATCATTACCTTCCTATAATATTGTATAGTAGCAAGAAATACCGATAAATGGGTTTAGAAGTATGGAAGCACAAAATACATGTGATGCAATCATTATAATATACATGTATATGAAGTACAACCAATTAGTAAGAAATATCAACAGGGTAGACTAACTGAAATGGGGATGTCCCAATATCATACCAGACAGCCAGTTCATGCTCCACTGATCTCCGTAACACCCTAGCCCGGCTCACTTATGGTAGTCGCAGTGTGTAAAACATTGCCAAAATTTGCATTAATGCATTTTTAACTAGCATTTTAAGGAATATTTATGTGAAAAACAAATGTTTAATAGTTAAGTTGCCAACTGGTCAAAGTTAGAGTATTTGCCGATGCCCACAAGATGTCCCCACATTCGATGTGGGACTTTGAGATGCTCATAATTATCTTGTTGCATCATTGTGACACCGTAACATCGCCTTTGTTGAGTCAGGACTTCTGAAATTTTGATGACACAACAAACAACACATCTTGACGTTGGAGCCGTCTAGTAACCATGGGCAGATAATCTTACTGTGACTGGTTGAAAACATTCCTATTGATGGGTTTACCACCCAGCGTAACACTGGTTGAGGAAACATGGTGATCAGTGAAGTGTGAACTGACTATTTATGGGGTGATATCGAGAACCTCAATTTTATGGTCAATTTTAAGCCAAGAAACTGCACAGGAACATATAGTGAAGAAATCACCTAAAAATATGTAAGAGACCCTCATGACAATGATGACATACCTTATCGAGTTGTGTGGAGATACTTTTCCAGAGTATGGCCATGGCCTCTAACAAGCCCACCATGACAGTGGTGTTATGGACGGTCAGGTCTCCGCTACCATCCCCTCCTCCATTCTCCTGATATTAAAATATTACAACATATTTTATTACTGATACATAGGGTTAGGCTGTAATATTTTCTTTGGAAACCCAGAGAGTCGTAAACAGACAGAGGGGAATCTATGGTAACCGGTAATGAAGAGCATGCAGTGTCAAACACAGGTCACCCTAAAAGAACGCGTTAACAAACAGAGAGGGCTCTAAACTAAGATTAAGAAATCTCCAGTGAATTTGGTTCAACAGTCACCATCACATCACAGCCTTGATACACAAACAATCATTGAACTACACACTATCACACCACAGCCTTGATATAGTAAAAACATGAACATTCCTATTACAAAGCTGATCATTCAGTGTGTTCACAACACAGCTTTGATACAGTAGAAGACATGAACAACCCGAATACAAGCCTGATCAATAGTTCACCATTTGCCGTGATCACAGCAGAGCCTTGCTACAGTAGCAGACATGAACATCCCTAATACAAGCCTGATCAATAGTTCACCATTTGCCGTGATCAGAGCAGAGCCTTGCTACAGTAGCAGACATGAACATCCCTAATACAAGCCTGATCAATAGTTGACCATTTGCCGTGATCACAGCAGAGCCTTGCTACAGTAGCAGACATGAACATCCCTAATACAAGCCTGATCAATAGTTCACCATTTGCCGTGATCAGAGCAGAGCCTTGCTACAGTAGCAGACATGAACATCCCTAATACAAGCCTGATCAATAGTTCACCATTTGCCGTGATCACAGCAGAGCCTTGCTACAGTAGCAGACATAAACATCCCTACTACAAGCCTGATCATCAGTTCATGTTGTTAATCCATTTTAGGTCTCATATCACCGTTGTCGGATTCGTGCTCTCTGGTTGTCAACCAGTGATAATGTAGACTAGAGGTTCCGCTTTGACCCTTGAGTTGCCGCTCCGGCATGAAGCCTATGCTGGTTGTTTTTTTTAAGCAAAAACATACGTCTCCCCCAACCCCCCACCTTGCCTTGAGTGGGCACATAATTTAAGGGAAAGTGCTATGAAATGAATGTAGCAATAAGTATCCTAAACAAAGCTGCGCATCTAAAAATATTAATTACAAAGAGGCGATTTTCATTGTTGCAGTAACCCAGTGAGGAGTCGGGATTTATATAGCAATGAGTGGATTGCCGACATCTACAGCGTTCAACCAATGTGAAATACATGTAATTGTGAAGCATCAACTATTTCGAAACTGATCACATTATAGGAAAGATGCAAAACATACAAGAGCCACACCTATAGTATACATGCTGTACCGTATAGAAGTGAACAAGTATTGGACAGACAGATAAGCACATTTGGCATGGACTCACGCAAGCACTAGCTCACACCAAAACCTAATTAGATCATAAGGCCATTTCAATGAAGCTTCCATCCAAGTTTGGTGAAATTTCATCCAGTAGTTCTCCACATATCTTGTAGACAAGAGTAGTCCTGTACATACATGTAACAAAGCTGGACTTCAGAAACAGATGGATGCACGCAAACAAACCAAAACCTAATCAGATGAGGAGGCCATCACGATAAAGCTGCCATCCAAGTTCGGGGAAATTCCATCCAGTAGTTCTTCAGATATTTTACAGACAAGGCTTTCTATACATGTACAAGTAGACAGACGGATGAACACCAAACACGCGCGCACACCAAAACATAATAAGATGCGGAGGCCATTCCAATAAAGATTCCATCCAAGTCTGGTGAAGTTCACCAGAGGCCATCACGATGAAGCTTCCATCCAAGTTCGGGGAAATTCCGTCCAGTACTTCTCCAGATATCTTACAGACAAGGCCTGTCTTACATGTATAAGTAGATGGACAGGCAGACAGACAACATACCCAGACGAACGCATGAATGCATACCGATACCTAATCAGATGAGCCCATTGCAATGAAACTTCCACCCAAGTTTGGCGAAATTCCGTGGGGTAGTTCTCCAGATATCTTGCAGACAAGGCTTGTATATACATGTACAAGTAGATGGACGGACGGATGGACACGAACGAACGCTCGCACACACACACCAAAGCCTAATCAGACAAGGGGCTATCCCAATGAAGCTTCCATCCAAGTTTGGTGAAATTCCATCGACTAGTTCTCCAGATATCTTGCAGACAAGGCCTGTATATGCATGTACAAGTAGATGAACGGACGGACGGACACCGGACACGGATGAATGCATGCACACATACATAAAAAACCAGATCAAATGAGGGGGCTATTCCACTGAAGCTTCCATCCAAGTTTGGTGAAATTCCGTCCAGTAGTTCTCAAGATATCTTGCAGACAAGGCCTGTATATACATGTGCAAGTAGATGGACGGACGGACGGACACCGGACACGGATGAATGCACGCACACACACCAAAACCTAATCAAATGAGGGGGCTATCCCAATGAAGCTTCCATCCAAGTTTGGTGAAATTCTGTCCAGTAGTTCTCCAGATATCTTGCAGACAAGCCCTGTATATACTTCAGATCAGCTTAAACTTCCAATTAGTGAACAGTGTTTACGCGCCGTTAGCGCGCCAACATGCTGGCCTAATCACCAAGACTTATTACACCCCCCCATGATGTGACCGCTGCCGCCACGCGCCGGTTGAATATAGTCCGGTCAAACCACTGAACCATTGTGAGCATGTCGGCGGTAAACAAAGGCTCCCCGTTGGCTGATTGCGCGCTAACAGCCTTCGCGGCTTAACACTGAATTGTTTTCAAAGGGTTCCCCTCTAGCGGTGTACGGCAAGAACACAATCTATTCTACAGTTTAAATTACTGGCTAAGTAATTAAACAAATATATAGAATATTTGACTTCAATAAGAATGCTGTAAATGATTATCTATTATTTTTTGTTTGCGCTCCAAGGAAACTCGGCCGTCCTCCACTCTGCCATTTCATTTCTTTTCAAATGAGACACAGACGCGCATTTTGTTGGACGAAAGCGGGATATCGCTTTACCCCGTCCGAGAGAGAATGCACTGTTATGTTTATATTCTCCACTTGTTTATGCCAAAATTAACGAGATTATTAATCTTTACAGTTGTTTTCTTGCTGACAATATAACATCCGTTATACTGTTCGACAGGAAGTATACATTAACACATTTGAAATGTTGGTTTTGATGTCGGGGATGCACCATCTATTCTACAGTTTAAATTACTGGCTAAGTAATTAAAAAAATATATAGAATATTTGACTTCAATAAGAATGCTGTAAATGATTATCTATTATTTTTTGTTTGCGCTCCAAGGAAACTCGGCCGTCTTCCACTCTGCCATTTCATTTCTTTTCAAATGAGACACAGACGCGCATTTTGTTGGACGAAAGCGGGATATCGCTTTACCCCGTCCGAGAGAGAATGCACTGTTATGTTTATATTCTCCACTTGTTTACGCCAAAATTAACGAGATTATTAATCTTTACAGTTGTTTTCTTGCTGACAATATAACATCCGTTATACTGTTCGACAGGAAGTATACATTAACACATTTGAAATGTTGGTTTTGATGTCGGGGATGCACCATCTATTCTACAGTTTAAATTACTGGCTAAGTAATTAAAAAAATATATAGAATATTTGACTTCAATAAGAATGCTGTAAATGATTATCTATTATTTTTGTTTGCGCTCCAAGGAAACTCGGCCGTCTTGTGAACATTCGGTTGAGACTACGAATAATCTTCATTACCAAAAGTTTCCCCAAAGATAAATATATTATCAGAATTCATAAAACGTTGGTGTGTGCAAATTGCGAAGGCCGCCTCCTCTTTCAGAACGGTCAGTAAAACGGTTGAACGTAACATTTCAAATGAATACAGCTTCGTATAAATTCAGACACGCGGGCGAGTCGAGGTCATAATCGGGGCAACATGCAGTGCTCGGTCAGACTAGTTGTCTCTTTGGCTTGTCTTGTTACAACCGCCTAACCAAAATATACACAGAAACTCAAAAGATCAATTAGCCCTTACAGAGAATGACAAATACTCCAATTGTATATGCTCTTTATTCGTTACCGCCCGACTGTTAAAGGTTGCACACGAAACTTCCGATGAGAAAATAAGAATTAACATTTATGGCCCACGCATTCATCGTTCCAGCTAAATAACAAAAAAGAAACAATAACAGAGATTTCTACATAAACAATAAGTTAATGCCATTTCATTTCTTTTCAAATGAGACACAGACGCGCATTTTGTTGGACGAAAGCGGGATATCGCTTTACCCCGTCAGAGAGAGAATGCACTGTTATGTTTATATTCTCCACTTGTTTACGCCAAACTTAACGAGATGATTAATCTTTACAGTGTTGTTTTCTTGCTGACAATATAACATCCGTTATACTGTTCGACAGGAAGTATGCATTAACACATTTGAAATGTTGGTTTTGATGTCGGGGATGGAGGGAGGGACTTCAGCTATAAATAATGTGGGTCCACTGTTCGTTTTACCATTCTCTTTTATACACTGCATAATCCGGTAGTAAAATCCCGGGCATTTACTCTTGAATGGTCAAAATTAACACAATTTGCAAGAATTTTTGAATATATAAAAACGAATGACTTGAACTTGCGCATCTGTATGAGAAGCGGCCGTAAGATGAAACTTCCAATAAACAAATACCTATTCTTTAATACCAGAAAGCTATTCCGTGAGACGCGCAAGTCTGGGTCAACTTTGAAAGCAGGTGTCCGACGAAGCACAAATTACAATCCATTTTGCAAGCAGTGTTTATGATTAAAATAAATCTTAAATCTATCTCCTTTTAAAAATTCGTGCCGATTAATGCCACGTGGACTACCAACTGATTTTCTTGAGCTCTGTCGCGTGAACGATCGCTCGCTAACAAAGCAGCTTGCTTCCAGCCATTGTCTGACCGTGCTGATAGTGCGCGGCCTGTGTCCAGTCATGTTGACGGACTACATTCAACAGAGTTAGAACAATGGCCAGCCGATAATCATGGGCATTGGCGCGCTATACCTTTTGTGTTGGCGCACTTCGTCATTGGTGCGCTAACATTAACCTTTCAGCTGATCGGAAGTGTAGATGGACGGACGGACACCGAACACGAATGAATGCACGCACCCACACCAAAACCTAATTAAATGAGGGGGCTATCCCACTGAAGCTTCCATCCAAGTTTGGTGAAATTCTGTCCAGTAGTTCTCCAGATATCTTGCAGACAAGGCCTGTATATACATGTACAAGTAGATGGACGGACGGACGGACACCGGACACGGGTGAATGCATGCACACACACCAAAACCTAATCAAATGAGGGGGCTATCCCAATGAAGCTTCCATCCAAGTTTGGTGAAATTCCATCCAGTAGTTCTCAAGATATCTTGCAGACAAGGCAAGGGGACGGACAGACATCCAGACATCCATCCATCCAGACAGACAGCACAAACACTAGATGTCTCCCCCCAACATAGTTGGGGGAGACATAATAATTCCATGCATAGGGGTAAAAATAAAGGATTCCAGAACAGCTCTACTTCTAAAGAATCTGAATGTGTTTAACATGCTGATGTCTACCATTACTGTTGGTGTTTACCTTGTTACTGTCCTCCTCCTGATCTTCCTCTTCATCATCGTCACCATCATATCCCTCCCCATCAGTCGGTGACGAGTTCCCCGATGTCTTCTCGGCAGCCATGGTCTTCTTCTGCTCTTCACGGACACAGCCCAAAACACACCTACACAGCACCACCATATACTTCACTGGAAACAACCGCATACAAAATTACTGAGTTTTGTGAGCTAGTGAGATTATGAACTGACAATGGTACATGCAAACAGGTGCAGAAAGCCCCAGCCTAAATGTTCTTGTTTATATTGTCAAGTGTTCATGGAAATAAATCAGTATTATATTAGTTCCCACAGGCATGACAATAATTTGAGTAAAAGGCGGAACTTTATATGCCTGGCATGAGCCCACCTATTACACTGAGCCTGAATCCTGCATCGCTATCAGGAGCCTTACGGCTGGGGAGGCCAGTTCAAAGTGGGATTAATGCTGGATAGGCTAAACCTGTGTGGGATTACAGCGAGATAGGTCAGTCCCATGTAGGATTATGGCTGGATAGGTCAGTGCCGTGTGGGATTAATGCTGCATATTGCAGTCCAGCATCATATTATTTCTGGATAGATCAGTCCCATGTGACATTACTGCTGGATAGGCCAGTCCCATGTGGGATTACTGCTGGATAGGCCAGTCTGGTCTGGGATTTCTGCTGGATAGGTCAGTCCCGTGTGGCATTACTGCTGGACAGGCCAGTGCCATTTGGGATTACTGCTGGATAGGTCAGTCCTGTGTGGGATTACTGCTGGATAGGCCAGTCCCAAATGAGATTACTGCTGGATAGACCAGTCCAGTCTGGGATTACTGCTGGATATTTGAGTTCTATATGGGATTACTGCTGGATAGGTCAGTCCCATGTGGCATTACTGCTGGATAGGCCAGTGCCATTTGAGATTACTTCTGGATAGGTCAGTCCCTTGTGGGATTAGTGTGGGAGAGCTGTGACCTAGCAAAACATGAAACATGTCCACCAAGTCTTATAATCATCCCACGAAAGGTTCAACAAACTTTCGATGTACAGATCTACATGTAAATTTTTGCCCAACAAAAACCTTATCAATGGAAACGTACAAAGTCTAAACTGTAATAATTAGGACAAAAATTCATATTTAATGTCATATTTCTTAAATAGCAGATGCACATCCTCGAATCACATTGAACTTGGGTAGTAAGTGCCAAACTCATCCAATGAAAGCTGACAGCTTCAGCAAACTTTCAATGTACAGGTGTACATGTATATAAATGCACATTATCATTGGCAGATTACTTAGACAAAACTCTCAAAATTTGAACAAAAATTAATATTTCATCTCGTGAATAGCACAGGTACATCCTCTAATCATAAGAAACATGTGTACCAAGTTTCATAATTATTCAAGGACAGCTGACAACTGCAGGAAACTGATGTACAGATGTACATGTGCACTTCAGCTAAACGCAAAACTCTATCATAGGGATTTTAACATTGAAGCGCCCCAGGGGTAGTACCCCCAGGTGGCATACCCACCCCCCATATTTTTCAATATTTTTTCTAACTTTTCTAGATGTTTTTTGAATTTGCTAAACCAAAAACCTTATCATTTCCAGGCCGGGGACACCGACGACGACATCCTCTCCCCCCCCCCCCCTCACAATATCTCCCCTTTACTTCGTAAGGCGAGATAAAAATTAATAATAAATTTAAAAAACACCCACCTCATTTTTTGAAAAGAAAAAAATAAACATTTATAAACAATGTTTC
The DNA here is from genome assembly GCA_036873755.1 of Hanleya hanleyi. Lineage (NCBI taxonomy): Eukaryota > Metazoa > Mollusca > Polyplacophora > Lepidopleurida > Hanleyidae > Hanleya > Hanleya hanleyi. Next base: position 13,905 of record JAVTVY010012621.1, read on the forward strand.
TATTTATAATCAAACCAAACCTGCTTTGATCTATGCCTTAATCTCCGCCAGGAATACAATACAAACGATAAAACGGAAGTTTTAAAACAAAAGTTATCTCCCCTGGGGAGTAGTCTCCCTTTAGGGGAGCTCTCTCAGCTCAGACAGGATATAAAAGGCCTGGACCCATTACCCACTTCCTCTTTTCTCATTGTTATAAACCGAGACCTGTAGTGTACAAGGCCGCGGAGTGAGGGGAAGGATGGGAGGGCCATCACATCAAAGCAGGTTTGGTTTGATTATAAATAGAAACATTGTTTATAAATGTTTATTATTTATTACTCAAACCTACACCTGATTTGATCTATGCCTCACTACCAACATATGGAGGTGGGAACCTCGGCCTTGTTGTAGTTGCAATGGCAGGCTGAATATCCGCTGAGAAGATCACAAACAAGACACATTAATACTCAACAATAAAAACCCTGGTCAGTGACCAGTGAGTAGTCATGGAGTTAAGAAAGTAGCTACTTATCTTTTTGAATGTCTTCATCCATGTAGCTGTGATCTTGGATGTGGAGCACAATATTACCAACCAGCAGGGACCCAGGCCCATTAGCACTATGAGGTATGCGAAAGTAAGCGATGTACGAACCGGCCGGGGGCCTTCTGCCGCCGACGTAGCATACACGGTGTCCAATTCTGTGATCGTGGATGTGGTGCACACTCTTACCAACCAGAAGTGACTCCGCCCATTAGCGATAATGAGTTTTCGAAAGTAAGCGATAGGGGCATTATAGCGCCTATGTAGCATACATGGTGACCAACTTACACCACCCTCAGTCCACACGCCGACTTAAGTCCACTCTTTGTACTTTAGTTCTGTTGCTGACACTGGTCTGTGATGAGTTGACAGCGGCTGCCTTGAGTCTACTCTACGTCTTCATCAACTCTCTGTACTTTAAATTCTGTGAGTTGGTCGCAGGTGACTCAGCTGAGATGATCTAGAAGAAGGTCATAGCTTCAACCTGAAATGACACAAGCAAATCTGCAGTAAAGGCAAAGATTAAAACTCACCATTGTGTCAGGTTTCTTGATTGATGACTTGAGAGTCGGTGGCTGGCAAGCTGACCCATAACTTCTTCCTTAGATGATCATGTGGACATATGATATGACTGAGAGATGAGATGAGATGATACAACAAGCTGGCGGACTTGCTGCGATGATGAAAAATGCCCCCCCCCCCCTGTTTTTGAAATTTACTTGACCACGTGCTGGGCAGCCACCAGCGGCCCAAGCGTGGTCACTCTATCTGATTGCACTGACATATCTCTGATAGAAATTGGTGAACGTGGAGTTAGCCGTCCAAGCACAGGACTGGACAATGTCATGGAGGGACAAGTTCTTCCATAAAGGCCATGACGTAGCGATGGCACGAATTTCATGAGAAGAAGCAGTAGATAGTAGTGGGGGAGCGTCAATGGCCAATTGATAAGACCACTTTATGGTCTTCTTCAACCACGAAGCAATGGTATTCTTAGTAATGTCACGAACTGCAGACGGGCGAAGGGACAGAAATAATAGACGACGAAAGCCCCGACCGGGATCGGTACGAGTGAGATAGTGGCATATGGCTCGAACAGGGCATAACAGAAGGTCGTCTTCAAGGCCATGCACGAAGTCTGATAACGCAGGGATGGAGTACAAACGTTGAGCACACGGACCTAGGCGAACAGACTCATTTTTGGCGATGAACTCAGGAATGGGTCGAAAGGAAATGCGAGACCAATCCGCCGTCCAGGTCATAGAAGATCTCTCAAGAGCATGCAGTTCAGACACTCTAGACGCCAAAGCAAAAGCCGCCAGAAAAGCAGTCTTGTAGGCAACAGCTTTTAGAGAAGCGGACTGTAAGGGTTCAAAGGGCGGACGAATCAGAGCACACAGAACCACACCAATATCCCATTTCGGTAACAGCTGGCGAGTACGGCGCGACTGTCGCGAAGGCCCGAATGAGCGCAGAGATATTGTCATTTAGACTAATGTCGATGCCGGCAGAAAGACGTAAAACCCTAGCCAAAGCAGATCGATACCCCTCAATGGTGCTGATTTGAAACTTCTTATCACGATGAAGGTGAAGGAGGAAGTCAGCTACTAAGGAAATAGAGGCAGAGTCGGGATCGGCATCACGTTCTCGGCACCAGGAGACGAAATAGGCCCATTTCGCTTGATAGAGCTGCGATGAAGAAGATTGATTGGCTGAAACCATCGTCTGAGCAACTTCTGCTGAAAATCCTGTGAGTGCACTCTGGATAGTCTGCAGATGTGTAAATTGAGCCACCGCGGGTTGTGATGAAATATCCCGTGAGGTTGGCGCAACAGGCCGGGCCAAACTGGAAGACGACGTGGCGGGGCCGTGAGAAGTGGAAGCAGCACTGGAAACCACTGACGACGAGGCCACCACGGAACTACAAGCAGCACGACGCAGTCTTGTTGTGCAATCTTTTGGAGAACTTCTAGAATGAGGGCCATCGGTGGGTAGGCATAAGCTAGAAAGTTGTCCCAGCTGATCGAAAGAGCGTCGATGGCGAAGGCTTGAGGGTCCAGAATCGGACTGACGAAGAGGGCCAGCTGTGCATTGTTCCTCGTCGCAAACAGGTCGATCAATGGGGAATCCCAAACGTTGCAAATCTGATGGAACACCTCCGGATGAAGTTGCCACTCGGTCTGAAGGACGGTGTCGGGACGAGACAGACGGTCCGCTAAGACATTGAGCCGACCCGGAACATGGCGAGCATTGAGATGGCAGTGATGAATGAGAGCCCAGTCGAAGAGGTCCCACACTAGTCGAAACGTTGAGAGAGATCGGGTGGTACCCATCTTGTTGATGTGGGCTATGACCGTAGAATTGTCTGTAGCTATGAGGAGGGACGAATTGCTGAGACGGTAACTCCAATGTTGAACTGCAAGGATGACTGCCTTCATCTCCAGAAGGTTGATGTGAAGTCTGGACTCCAAAGTCGACCATCTGCCGGAGACCTCCAGATAGTCCAGATGGGCTCCCCAGCCCGTCTCGGAAGCATCGGTATAGAGATGGTGGTCCGGAATAGGAGACCGGAACGGAACTCCCCGCATGACATTGTGACGGGACTGCCACCAAATCAGATGTGGATGTAGAGACGTCAATACCGGAACCGCAGGATTGAGAGATGACCTCTGAAGATAAGGAGACAGATGGTACTGCAGCGGCCGAACCTGGAGACGGCCGTAATGAGTAAGATCCTGCGTGGAAATGAGTAGACCCAGAAGGCTTTGCCACTGTCGTCGTGTCTGAAACGCTGATGATAAAAACCTTAGTATCAGCACCTGAATTTTGGTCCAACGGTCCTCTGGAGGGCGTACCAGTTGTAGACGAGTATCGAACACCGCCCCGATGTAACGGCGAATTTGCGCTGGAACCAACTCTGACTTCAGAGGATGAGGAATGAAGCCGAAATGACATAGAACAAGCAGTGTGAAGCGAACCTGCGCGTTGAGACTGTCCTTGTCTGCAGCCCACATGAGGATATCGTCTATATATACCTCGATATGGATGCCACGAAGATGTAGAAACGCCATGACAGGCGAAGTGATCCGGGTGAATAGCCAAGGGGCGACGTTGACTCCGAACGGGAGGACTTGCCACTCGAACCGACGATCGTTGATTAAGGCATAGATCAAAGCAGGTGTAGGTTTGAGTAATAAATATTGCAGGATAACCACTAGCTGTCAAATTTCACATCATTATTGGTCACTGTTTGACTATTATGAATTTGATACTAAATATACCTGGCAAGACCGCTAAATATTGATGCGCATGCGAGACAAGTACAATATCACAGGTGGCAAGTAAAACATGAATTGCAGGCAAGCACCTAAAAGGTGCGTGGACCCCTCAGCCTGTTTTTTTTAGTCAAGTAGGATCAGGGCTGCATTCCAAAAAACGTATGGGCACCCAAAACTCAAATGAAACAAAAAATGAAAGTGATAGATATAATAGACTTCGTTTTCACGTGAGTGGTGTGCTGGGATTACAGCATGCAAGAAAGTGTAGCTTTATCAGTGGCAATTTTATATGCATTGCACAAATGTGATAAGTTTAATGGCATAGAAACACACTGATTGACACTCTCCTAATCACTCGTTTTAAATAATTTCCAAGGTACAGTAACATGTTTGGTGACAAAAATTGAAGCATTATGTTGTACCAGTTAAATGTGTGGACACAAATATGGTTCATGCAAAAGTTTTAGGATAAATCATATGATGTAAAATAGAATGCTTTAACAGCAAAATTGAAGGAAAATGTTGTCCTTCATTTAAGGTGACGCGAAATTCAAACTACACTTCTGAAATAAATATGTTTTGTGCAAAAGCTTTAAGATAAATCATATGATGTGGAGTAGAATGATTTAATAGCAAAATTGAAGAAAAATGTTGTCCTTCATTTAAGGCGACGCGAAATTCACACTAACAGGGGTTCGATACTGCAGGGGAATCAGTTATTTCATATTATACTTCTGAAATAAAATATGGTTTGTGCAAAAGCTTTCTGATAAATCGATGCAGCAAAATGTTGTCCTTCATTTAAGGCGACATGAAATTCAAACCTAACAGGGGTTCGATACTGCGGGGACCCCCTCGCCGGTTATTTTCTCTTGTACTTGGGAAATAAAATAATGCCACCAACCTGTTAGTTATTACTATAAAAGAGGGAAAAAATAGGTTATTCAGCATGTGTGTGAAAAAGCAATGTACACTGCAGGCTGAGAAGCTGTGAATAGAAAAAAGTCCAAAACTTTAACATTTAGTGCCCCAGGGGTGGAGAAATCCCCCAAGGGTAGTGCATAGGTTGAACAAGTGTAGCATCATGTAAGCTCTCAGAATATATGGGAATTGGGGAGTTCCATCAAATGGTAATCTTGAATGGCCCAGGCTTTCTTGTATCAGGGAACCTTCAAAAGTCAAAATGAAACATGCAACCAAGGGTTCCCAATGGGCATAGATAACAGTGCAAAAAGCCATCAATAAACAAAATAAAAGAAATAATTAAAATTCATGAAATCATCATAGCCATCTGAAAATCTAATCACTTCATCAGTCAACATTCAGGAAGCTCTCACCAAAGTTTGGTCAGGCCTGACTTGATAGATCTGCAGATATTCAGCGGACAAGAACATGTTGATGGGCATAGATAACATTGCAAAAACTGAGCCATCAATAAATAATAAAAAAAATAATTAAAAATCACGAAATCATCATAGCCATCTGAAATCATCATAGCCATCTGAAAATCTAATCATTTCTTCAGTCAACATTCAGGAAGCTCTCACCAAAGTTTGGTCAGGCCCGCCTTCATAGATCTGCAGATATTCAGCGGACAAAAAAATGTTGACGGACGGACGTACGTACATGGCAACGACAAGACCCAACAGCCCTATGGGCTGAGGGGTAAAAACTAGGCCCATGGGCATATATAGAAAGGTGGTTCAGAACATAAACGCTGTTGCTTGATCGAGGGTTGGGACAGATACCATCCATCGCAAGTGAACTTTTCTTTGCATAATCTAGATTTTATTGCGCTGTACTTCCATTTATAAATTAGTATTTTGTAATTTATGGCTCACAGGAAAATAGTTTTCAACTGACTGTGATACCCGAGTATCATTTTCAGAGACTATCGATTGACTGGCTGCAATAGTGGAGATAGTAAAACTAAAAAGAATAGCTGCTTCCTGAGTAGCAGATTTCTTTCCCAGAGTTTCAATTCAAAATAGTATATATTTGTTTGAAAAAGCCCCCCCAAAAAAACACACGAAAAACTGGCAATAATACCAAGCTGATCCGTATATAGTGGTACTACTATTATTCATACACCCGGTACTGGCACTGAATGAAAGTATTAGAACACATGAGTGCATGAAACAACAAGTGGCAAAACATCCATCTCAGAATATTTCAGTTCTCAGACATGTCAGATAGTATTATTTCTAAGTTTAAATTCAATTGATTCATCAATTTCACTACATACATGTACATATATTCCTAACACCAGTCCATGTGATGACCTAGTTTTAGCTTGACCACGTCATTCATCAGAAACTAGACCCAGCATAGATACATGTAAAGCCCCAAGAGCTATGGTAGGGCAGTGCTTTACACATGTACATGTTGCCTCCTGAACTGCATTTCTCTGAGCTGAGGCCAATCTTTGGAAGAGTGACCATAGCAGGCTTCCATACTTGAGTGCGTATTGATCTGATATGTTGAAGAAAAACAATTAACAGAGTATTATTTAATACAGGTAGGGGATCAAGTACATGCTAAGTGACTATATATAGGCCTACAAAGCCTGTCAACCACTGAAGGATAACTATTCTGGTCTGAGAAAGAATAAACAATTTGGAAATATTTTTATATGTGTACTTCGGACAACCCTAAAATCACAAATTTTCTAGATTCCATAATAAAGGTGGGACAACTCACCTTTCTAAAAAGTTACTGGTCACCTGTGACAAGTAACTTTTCAAAAACATTTAAACCCCTGGATCAGCAGATATAACTTGTACATTCAACTACAGATCACAAAATTGTAGATTATTACATCCAAAAGGAGCATAACTCCATAAAATATGGGCCGAGAAAACTATTTTTTTTTTAGGCATCTAGACTACAAGTGGATGAAAAAGTTTCCTCATAATCTGGTTGCTGTACCAAACACGGTTAATTATTATGTATGGTTGCTGTACCAAACACGGTTAATTATTATATAACTGGTTACATTCAAGCATATATCACAAAATCAGAGATAACTGCACCCAAAAAGGGGCATAACTCTGCAGAATAAGGGCCAAGGCGAGTACTTTTTTGTTGGCTTCTAGAATACAACAATGTAAGTTTCCAAAATATAGTAGCTGTATCGAACATAGTTCTGCAGATTTAGTTGGTTACATTCAAGCATATAGGACAGAAATAGGAATTAATATATCTGTAAAGGGGCATAATTCTGTAACACTTTCGATAGGCGTCTGACTTAGGGCTGTTCCAGGAAAAATCCTAATGGGGGGGTGGGCGGCAAGAGTTTTTTTTCCTGTAGGTGGTGGTATTATTCCAGAATCATTCATCCTGTGGATGGCAGTTTAAAATACAAAATGGGGTATTATATTTCCAATGGGTGATTATTTCCCTACAGCTAAATCTATTTACTGGAATTACCATATTTGATTCCCAACACGCAAAAATAGTAAAATATCACCGTAAAAAAAATTGCAATACTCTAAATACCAGCGCTGTAGACGTACAAGTGTGACGAATCGTGCACCGTGAAATGTGGAACTAAATAGGGTATTCTCCCTTTCCGTATGCACATAATGGGATGCTGTATGTTCTCGACACAGGTTTATTTTGTTGTTCTATATTCATATTGTGTGCGTGTACATATGCGACGGAGAACGAATTTTGGCGTCATTTTGCAGATGAATTAGTGTATATTTCTTTCATTTATTTCAATTGATATTTATATACAAACAGATATTTATTCTTATCTGCTTTCGTCATGTTGTTCATCGAACAATGAAACTATGTTTTAAATGTATATACGTTGGGTGAAATTTCTGGATGTACAATGTATCGAGCACCGCCTTCAGGCATGAACTTGATACAGTGTCATGAGCGAGTAGTCCATGAGCAGATACAGTTAACCGGGATACATTATAACCAATCTTTAGATATCAGGATAAAAGTATGGCACACCAACATTTGGACAAACATCATGTTTGCATTTAATTCCTATGGGTGGTTCCAGACAGAGAGGATACATTGGATTAAATTCCTGTGGATAGGAGTGTTCAGCAATATAATATTCCTATGGGTGGTAGAGCTTCAAATTTTTTGCCGCCCACCCCCCTCATAGGATTTGTCCGGGAACAGCCCTTAGCATTAAATAAACAAGTGTTCAAAATTTGGTGGTTGTGTCTCAAGCGGTTTTGCCTAAAATGAGGTAACGGACGAATGGCCGTAATGTAATGACAATACCACAAGGCCGTAATGTAATGACAATACCACATGGCCAAAATGGCCAACGGGTAAAAACTGGATAGTGCACATCTGCAAAGTACTAAGCATCTTGATTGTAAGTTTTGAGACGTCCATCAAATAGTTACCGAGATATGGACAGGACAAAGGGGATAAAGGGGCATAACTCTGTGAAAAATCTTCCATGTAAGTTTCGAAGTTGTCCATCAAATATTAGCGAGTAGGCTTTAGCATTGTTTTCAACAATTTTTTCAGACATATCACGACAGTGCCTACATATGCCAGGACATGAGAGTTACCAGCTAAAATAATCTTATATCAAAAAGACTGCAGGTGATAAATTTTCAAGTTAAAATGCGTCTTCTTGATATTTTTTTTATAATTGATTTAGTTTTGAACTCCACCAATAGTTGAATTGTGTGAAAAACATCAATGATCAACATATTATAGTCAAGCCAGGAAGTCTACTCACTGACCACATTTGTTGGCAAGAGTTGCTGGGTAGACGTCACGTTATGTCCTTGATTTTTGCCATCGTGTGTGTAATATATGGAGGTATTGTAATTACCATGTACCATCCATATGTTAACAACTCTAGCTTGAGTACAAAACTTACAAGCTACAATGACTATATAATGTAGATGTTTTCCAGGTCTGTGCTTCTCTTTATTTATTATTAGATTAATTTGTAATATGGTCTCTACATATTCATAATCCATCGAAGGCAGGAACCCTCACTCACTTGAGCCCAGTCATCCAGTAAGTTTGGCAAATTTTATTTCCATGTCGGGGAAAGAACGAAGTTTTGTGTGTATGCATTTGGATGTATGCAGATGGTTCCGGAACATGCACCATTATCATGGAACCTGATTACAATTAAAGAGACAATGTGGGAAACTTCAGACCGGCATTGTCGTGAGCACGACAGCTTCCCGTCTCGGGTCTAGCCATTGTATATAAAGAGGCATGTGCAAAGATGTCCTTGGAAAACTTTAGCGGCCAATCATCATAGGTATAATCTTGAAATGCTCAGTGGAAGTATATGTTTAGTGAATTGACATGTATTTGGTAAAAGGTATATTAGAGTCCCCCTCAAATACAGGCCATTGAGTATTCTAGATCTAATAATACCCCAGGCATGTTCAGTCAACACACAGATAATGTCTTGAGCAATAGTGTGAAGGATTTACCAAGGCTGTATGTACTTCATCCTCAATGGATAGAACACTTGTTTGCCTATGGATATGGTATTAGTCCTCTAATATCTCAATCAATGAGAGTAGTGAGTACAACTTTCAACTCCATTACATAAGACAGAAAAGAGAATGGATGACCTATTGTGTTATATTCAGCCGGATATAAGACTACAGTATTCACATATAGGATTCCATGACTCCTATTCAGGTAACACAATAAACTTGTATTGTATTTGAATTTCCCAAAACAAAACAGCATTGTTTCCATACAAGATAGTTTTCTTTTTAGAATTCTTTGTAAACATTCGGACTGCTCAAGTCAATTAGCTTATCCTAGGTGTATGAGCATAGATTTTGTTAGTTCATGTTAGATAGGGTACTCACACTAAAGTGTGTTTAGTGGAGTCCAGTCTCTGTGTGAGCTCTCAAAGATAAACACTTCTGACAATAGGTCTTATTTGATCCTCTTCATGTCACTAAGTGATGGCACACCTGTATAGGTGTGACCAGACCAGGTGAATACACTACATCAATGTGCAAATAGATACACATTACCTACGGCAATTACACCTTAAACATGTTTTACTAATGTACATATCACTTTTCTACCACTGCATTAACCCTCCAATTTCTACACTTATTAACTGAAAGAACTAGTTATATCTGTATACAATATCATAATCACTATAATTCAATGAATAAAATCACTGATATTCCGAGAAAATAGATTTTCAGTGCAATTTAACAATTGTAGTAAACACAAAGTCTGCAAGAAAAAAGGGAAATAAATAAATTCAGTAATAAGAGTAAATTGAGTAAATTTTAACCAGAGAAGTATGTTAGGAAGTTTCTAGGTTTCGTAGAAACTGGCAAGGGTTAAAAGGAAGTGAAGGAAATGTCACAGTAGGGTATCACCATAGTACCCACCAAACACCCCAAGGTCTGACGAGTAAGAATTAACAGAACCACCTGTTAACGACAGTAACACCAGAAGGATATTCCAGCAGCAATTTTCATGTTTCAAATACCTAATTAATGATACTGGACAATATTCATGGGATATGTATTGATTAGGAAGTTACACATTTAATCAATTACATGTATACTCAGTTGGATTTTGGAGTGTAACTACACTGGATTACTGAAAACACATGGTGTGAATCTTCTCTGAGGGAAACAATTTGGACAACACTGGGGACAAATTCGGTAAAATTCTTTGGAATTATTCCTAAAATTACACTGCAGGTAATCAGCATCCTCTGGCTTTGAAGTTCTTGAAGATCGCAAAAATGTCTTCAGCTATGCCAAATGTGATCTCCAACGACTTTGTGACATGCAAGTTGTGTTTCAAGCCATACACAGACCCCAGAATACTGCCATGTCTGCACTCGTTCTGCTATCAATGTTTGGAGGATCATTTAGGGAAGAACAGCACCAGCTCAGTGTTTGCCTGTCCTGTCTGTAAGTCTCGTACCATGTCTACTGCTGGCGGAGCATCCAAGTTCAAAACCAATTACTTCCTGTCCAGTCTGAAGGACACCTTCCCCAATGTGAAGGAGCTGACACCATGGTGCGAGTTCTGTGCCGGTGAGGGCAAAGAGAAATCAGCAACGTCTCGCTGTCTGGACTGCCGCCAGTCCCTCTGTGATAGTTGTGCTGCCGTGCACTGTCGTACGAAGATCACACAGAGTCATCTTGTTCTCACCATGTACCAGCTGCAGAGTGGCAAATACGACAGAGACATCCGTATACGGCAGCCAATCACCTGTGAGATTCATGTTGGTAAGAAGATCAAACTTTACTGTACCAAATGTGAACAACTCCTCTGCCTCACCTGTAAAGCCACGGAGCATGATGGACACAAGTGCGTTGACCTCTTCGATATCGGGTCACATGACCGTGAGTATATCCGCACCCTTCTGGAACCGGCTAAGAACAAGATTCCCCAGTTTGAGCATCAGCTGGAGCAGGTGGAGAACAGTGAGACGGATGTCATGGTGAATAGAGAGCACCTGGTGGACGACCTCCACGCTCGTAGGGACTTTCTCTGTAAGATGATTGAGGATACCTGTAACAGCCTCAAGTCCGAGATAGATGGCTCATTTGTCCACCACCAAAAACAAATGGAAAGTAAGAAGGATTCGCTCCGTCTTGATCTCACGTCTTTGAAGACGGCCACCGAGTTTGCTGAAAAGCTAATGACCCATGGGCGCGATGCTGAAGTGGTGAGCATGAAGAAACCTGTTCAAGAGAGACTGAGCTGGCTGAAAACCATTGAACCTTCCGAGACCCAATTCCAGGATGGTTTCAAGTTCCAGATGGGCTCCATATCACATGATGACTTGCAGAGAGCATTCGGAAGGCTAACACGGGGTGCATTTCCACAGCCCAGAGCTATCACACCACTCCCTTCCATCAGCTCACCTCAGAGAATGGATCGATCTCCCCAGCCACTGTACCACCCACCTCGAGAGCATATAGTCTCGCCAGTGAAAGAACGGAAAGAAAAAGAAACGAAACGCTCCAATCCCGCAAAGAAGTCCAAAAGTGGTGTGCACATCATTGAAGCTGTTAATATCTACCCAGAAGAAAGCAGGGATAACCGTCAAACCAGACCAAAGAGCACCAAAACACCTCCCAAAAGCAAGCGTGGAAACAAGAATCCTGAACGCCCCAGATCTGCTGACAAAGCCAACAAAAGCTTACCACCACTTCATGTACAGCAAATCCACTCACAAGGGTCAAATGACCATCTGGCAAAAGCTCAGCTGATTCGCTCTGTTCCTGTAAGAACCAGTCAAGATGTAAAGAAGAGTTGGCCGACAGACATTGCCGTGAACTCATTAGGTGATCTCTTTGTCGTTGACAGCAACAACAAGAAAGTGAAGGTTTTCAGCAAGGAGACTTTCCTGAAAGGTGAAATAGGAGGCACGGGCAGACAGAAACTGGTCGATCCCTGGGCAGTGGCTGTCCTCAGTGATGACTCTCTTGTGGTAACAGATAGGGGCAGTCACAATGTGAAAATCTATAACAGACGAGGGAAATTTCAGCATTCCTTCAAGGGAGGGTTAGTGGACCCTCATGGTGTCGCAGTCAACAGCAGGGATGAAATCATCGTTGCAGATTGGGAACAACGACTGGTCTACGTGTTTGATCGCCATGGAAACTTACTGAATTCTGTGGCTGGTGTGGATGGATCGCCGATATTCCAAAGCCCTTATTACGTTTGCGTGACACCAACCGACGATCTTGTGGTGTCGGACTACATGGGGCACTGTGTGAAAATCTTTGATCCCCAGGGGAGAGCGCTTTATCAATACGGAACCAGAGGAGGTTCTGAACAACAGCTGAAATATCCTAATGGTGTATGCGCCGACACCTACGGAAACCTCATTGTCATTGACAGGGGGAATAATCGTATCCATCTTATCTCACAAGATGGACATTTCCGCTGTTTTCTGGCTACGATGCAGGATGGTGTACGTGATCCTACAGCAGTCACGGTTGACCGAGAAGGTCACCTTGCCGTTACGGATGGCACAGGCATGATCAAAATGTACAGGTATTTCCCACTTCAATAAGGGAACTTTGACTCGGAAATATGAATTTTTGTGTAAAACAAAGTCAGAAACAAAACAACTTTTGTCAATTATGAATGTTTTGCTGGATAGATAGAATTTGAATTGATTTTCAGACGTCACTTCGGCTACCTTTGTTATATCAGGCAGTAAAATGGTTGCCAAATCCCAGTCGGCTGCATTATTTGATGACATCACTAAAGAACAATGGATTGTCCGGTCTTCAAATTTGTAATCTTATCCACAACCAGCCGAGCTAGAATAAATTAGTAGTCGAACTGTTCTTGAAGTAAATGCCTATTAAGGTGCAATGGTAACTGTTTGAGATATACATGTGTGGTGTACAAGGCAAGTAAATCTGTCCCTCGCAATGACATTATTCTCTATCCAGCTGGTCTCTCAAGCCACGTATTATGAAGATTTTCAGACCTGGTTAGGGCAAAGATTATTTTCTGGTGCAAATGATATTTCATATACTGACAGCATCTCAATGTACAAACTTCTATGAGAGATTGTCATTTGAAAAGTACTGACAAGGACTATCGCATTGCTGATCAACCTTGTCAAAAAGTAAAGACTGGTTTCTCAGAATAATAAGAATAATCTTTCAATGCGGTCTACACCAAATGTGATCAAGGACTATGGACATTCACCACACTAATTTTCTACCTAGACTGTAGCTTATATGTGAAACAATGGTAAATAATTAGTAATAACTGAGAACCTTCCTTTAATCCACAAGCATTGGGGTGATCAACTGATTGAGCAACAAGTTGATGAGATGGTACAACTACAAGTTTTAATAACAGAATCCATATATTTTTTCTAAATTCAAAGGGTGATCAAAACTTTGGAATGACAGTGATTCAATATCGTTATCCCCAGTAGTACCATATTGTGACTTTACATCAGGAATTGTAAGGTCCCACTGATGTCACTCTTCCCTTTTCTAGTTATGTCAAGATCGTATTTGTGGATGATTTTCGACCATGCGTTCAGTAGCTATACTCTCTCAACTTTCAATGCTGGATTGCATAAAAAAGGCCTTGTTGTAAAGGTGTTTGTTTAAAATAAATCCTGCATTAGCGCTGTAAGTGACCTGCTCCACCTTTTTCTGACAATGGTGCTGGTGTATGAAGGAACATTGATATGGTGACTTGGGAATCCGCAATTAATTGTTGATTTATGGGACTTGTGTACCCTGGTCAAGGAGTGGTGTCATAATGTGGCAGAATTGTTTTTTTGTTTTTATCTATTCAAGCACAAGTTATGAACCATTCTAACATGCGCCACGTTATAGCCGTGCGCTGATTGGTTCAGACCTCAAAACATACGGAGATTATCACACGATAATTGTCATTTGTTTGTTGTGATCTGTTACATTCACGTGCCGAACTGGTGACGTCTCATTCCTGTGACGCAGTGCTACAAAGCTGAGCGACGATTTGAGTTCACACAGCTGCAGCTCGAGAACGGACAGCACGCGCGAGCATGGCTTGCAAACCAGTCACGAAATTCTCACATCAAAACGGGACAAGTTTGCAGAAATTTGTCATTCCGCTTATGAAATAAGGAAATATTTATCATTGTACATGTTAGAATGGAGTTGATGACCTTCTTAGTGAATATTATCGTGTAATAATTTTTCGATGTTTAGTTTTAGACCTCACCATCATCATTTTTGATTGACGGTCTAAAACTAAACATCAAAAAATTATTACACGATAATATTCACTAAGGCGGTCATTAACTCCTAATTATATCTGGCACTAACAGGACCTATATTTTTGTATAGTTTATTCATGAGGGTTCAATAGATTACATGTATGTATCATAATTTTCATCATTTAAGGAAATAATTTCTCCATTTTTTTTTTAATTTTAATAATATTATGAATTTATGTAGTACAATGTATTACCAAAGCTGTCATTGGCAGCTTAAGAGAGTTGGCCCATGTTTAAGGGCTTTGTCTGGGCAGCCATTTCACAGCCAATTTAGTCGGCAAGTCTGAGGTTCAACTTCTCGTACACATACCATAGAATTAACATTGATGGGCAATTTCGATGAATATCAATTTTAAATCTTGCTTAGTATGTAAAATATCTTGAACGAAACAATAATTTATGTTGAAATGGTCATGGTAATAAATGCATGATCCCTTGAACATGTGCGGCGTTAGTGAACATGGTTAAACTTTGCCATCAACAATTATTCAGCTACATCAGGGCAAGAGAGAGACATCAGGGGAAGGGATGGACGGCAGGGGTACCTACTTGTAACAAAGCAGATCTAATGACGCCATTTTATAGTACTGTCCCACTGAAATATCATGCCATAGGCAGACATGATACCCACCCAGTCACATTATACTGACACCTAAAACATATACATCGAAAAAGCCCTTATGGGCATGTAGAAAACATTGTAAAGGTCCATTGGTCCTTCAACGCATTACTTAAAAAAAAAAAAAAAAAATTCCAGCAAGGCTCCACTGTCAGACTTTAATACCCAATAGATTGGATATATAATTGAAGTCAAGAGAAGCCACATTAATTCCACATCACCGTGAACAATGCACTAATCCTCAGGTCCTAAAAACCTGTTTTAGACCTAGGAAAGGGGTGCACGGGTTTTATCTCATTGAGAAGCTAAACAGGTGCCAGTATCAGTTAAATATTTAGATCAGGGAGCATACATTTCGAATACAACCACAAAGAATTTTTCAATATAACTTTCAAGTTTCAGCCAAGATAAAATTGAGATGCTAAGATTTAAAGTTGTAGTTCATGAGAACTGCCAACCAATGTTAATTGTCTGGTATGTGCTTTTCTTCAAATATGTTCTACTGTTTATTCCCTGTACATTGTACCTCAGACATCACCATTTTCAAGCCGACTAAAATGATTTTGAGTTGCTGCCTCGAAAAAGCCCTTATGGGGCAAGGATACCAAAAAATCTGGGTGTCTTTTGGCTAGTTTTGCCCAAGGGCTTGGAGTATGGTAATGAAAATTTAACCACTTGTAAATCTAGACACAAAGAAGACATTGAAGGAACAAGCGTTCTGAGAACCCCAACATCTCGCCTTGCGGGTCATCCACTGAAGCTGCAGCAGTAAAAGCAGACATGTAGAGCAAACTTTCCATGTAGATGCGTTCATGTGAATTTTTGTCAAAAACAACACTTACCATTGGAAGAGTACAAAGGATAATTTGGACAAAAATTTATATTTCATGTTACAATAAGGACATGCACATCCTCAAATCATATGAAACTTATGTAGCAAGTGTCAAACTCATCCAATGAAAGTGAACAGCTTCAGCAAACTTTCTAAGTACAGGTGTACATGTATGTACAATATCATTGGCAAATCACTCAGTCAAAACCCTCATAATATAGTCAAAAATCACAATTTCATCTCGCAAATAGCACAGGCACATCCTCTAATCATATGAAACATGTGTACCAAGTTTAATAATCATCCGGAGAAACCTGACCTGACAGTACATTTTTGTCAAAAAAAATCCTTATAATTGGCAAATTACTAAGTCCAAAACCTCACAATTTGGTCAAAAATTAATATTCAATATTCAATGTACATCCTCTAATCATAAGAAACATGTGTACCAAGTTTCATAATCATCCAGTGAGAGCGGACAACTGCAGCAAACTTTCTGTGTACAGGTGTGCATGGAGAAGGCCTACAATTTTGTGTGAAGTTTTCTCATTTTTTTCCCGAATTTGCTAAACCAAAAACCATATCATTTCCAGGGAGGGGACATGGCCACCGCCACCGATGACGAAAATCCTCTCACAATATCTGCCCTTTACTTCGTAAGGCGAGATAAAAATGAATTTTCTATATTTACATTTAATTTGTACATTATTTTGGTCAATATGACTGTCAATTGGGCTTAGGCCACAATAATTTTACTTTTTGTTTTATTTTTTGAATTATTTTTTTTTCAAGATCAGAAGGAGGGGGGGGAGTAAAAATAATAATAAAAATGGGATGTACAAAATGAATGTCAATATGAAAAAAAAAAATCACTTTTCTGTGAGTGTGAGTGGGTGAATTTCAGACCATACTCTAAGCCATTGGGAAGAAATTGCCAAAAGACGGACAAGGGCTGGGAAATTTGGGCTAATTTCTTCTAATTATTCAGACAGCAAAAGTTAACTTCAAGCTACTGTGGAGAGAAATTTTGCAACCATTCTACAAATTTCACTGGCTATCTTTTCAGTTCTTGAGATAAATATCATATCCATGCTGCAGGATTTAGTCTCATTTGAGATGGATTTTTTCTGCCTCCAAGTCTCAAAATAATGTTCGAAAAATTAGCAGAAATATGGTAGTTAAATTTGCTGGTAACCTTTCCCTTACAGACTGGTTGTTTGGCCTAACCCAAGGTAGGCAGTTATTCTCTTTTGTTGATGGAAATCAGCAACGATTGTGAGAAGTTGATTCATTAGATATACTTCCCATGAATTACCTTCCTTAACAGATCTTAAGGTTCCAAGATTCTTAATACCACTAAGATGTTGGATGTGTTTATCGTTATTATGTGCAAGCTGTTCATACTGAGAATTACAATTCTGTGATAATATACCTCAATTGTGCCATACCCGACTTTCAACTAAAACATTGAACAAGTGTTATTATATAAAATTCCCCCTACTTGTAGGTTCTCTCCAGCAATGCCAATGAAGTATTAGTAATAGTATATTTTCTGGCCAATTAACAATAACATATTTATTAATTTATAACAAACTGTGATATTTAATGCAATCAATGTGATAGGAAAATGTATACATAAATTATTTATTTATTGAAGAGCAAATGCACTCATTTTGAATATATCTGATCAATAACAGTGGATGGCAGAGGTGTCCAACTGGTGAATAAATAAAGTCATTATGATAATCACTTTTCTATGTGACAGTCTCGGATGTCCGATTTTTTTATCGACTGCTCCAAAAAACAACAACAACAACAACAACAAAAAACAGAAAAGACAACTAAAGTCAAAGACTGATGTGATGCTGAAAAGGGAGCACTGTGATGCCAGTGATCATGTCACTTTAGAACTCCACGCAATTTTTAAAACAGCACCCGAAAGCAAAGGCTACGACGTTTGGAATATCATTATTAATATCACAACGTAACATAATGAACTGTCTTCAGTTGCCTTCTCCGTTATATTTTTGAATAGTTGATTAAAATTGGACTTTTCGAATTTTCGTAATAGATTACTTTTTCCACCAATTATTTAATGCATATTTTCAAAAAGAGTGCATTTAGCTCTTTAAATGCTCATGTATCTACTTTATATTAATTTACAAATGTAATTGTAATACTATCCTGTTTAAGTAGATACTCAATACTATAGTATGATGTTTAAACAACCCATTACTGTGATGCACATTAGGAATATCTTTATATTGATATACTAGTACTGTAATAAATCTGTACTACTCTTTACTGTTTTTTAGTTTTATCAGTTCATGACTACACACACAGAAATAATTCTGTGATTTGATGTAGATTGCGAAATATATGATAATTTGAACAAGCGTAACACACACAAGGAGGACTTGCTGGAAAGTGTACATTCTCTCCACAAGGCTGTCCAGTTAACTTGACATTTAACAATGTACATGTAGCTCAATTCGCTCTGGAAAGCTTGTGCTGAAGAGGATAAATCGCTGGTGTTTATCAGACAGAGAAAATAAAGGCAACATATGTTCATGACAACTTGACCACATTGAAATAAGTCAAGTCATCCTGGAGTTAACCAAGAGACCTCATAAGTATAGGGTAACCTTATTTGCATCAACATTCATAACCTATTTGAAAGGTCACAATGTTTTTGTATGAGAACTGCCACATCTCATAGAAATTTCTTGAATCTAAAAAAATCCTAAATATTCAGACAATTGAACAGACTTAAAAAACACAAAAAACTTTACAATATACAGTGATTTGAGCATTTCAGTAATGTCACCTTTATTGTGATGACAAGAACAATTTCAACTAATGTCCCCTCAACTCCTGGTCCAAGTGATCCAATGTGGCATGTATCATTATGAATATGAGAGAAAGCAGGAATGAACATCCTAATGCTGCTAATTTATTTGAATCAATCGCTGTAAGGTAATCAGGGATTCATGAACACCAAAATGTTTAGGGACCTTATCTTGGTAAATTGAATCATGTTAACATTCGAAGCTGTAATCTACCTGTATCGGACAGTATCATATGTTTCTGAGTGTACTTATAGAAGTCTCTGTACTCCACAGCCTACCTGTATCAGACAGTATCATATGTTTCTGAGTGTACTAATAGAAGTCTCTGGCTGCTCCAGGGAATACTCTGTACTCCACAGCCTACCTGTATCAGGCAGTGTCATATGTTTCTGAGTGTACTTATAGAAGTCTCTGGCTGCTCCAGGGAATACTCTGTACTCCACAGCCTACCTGTATCAGACAGTATCATATGTTTCTGAGTGTACTTATAGAAGTCTCTGGCTGCTCCAGGGAATACTCTGTACTCCACAGCCTACCTGTATCAGACAGTATCATATGTTTCTGAGTGTACTTATAGAAGTCTCTGGCTGCTCCAGGGAATACTCTGTACTCCACAGCCTACCTGTATCAGGCAGTGTCATATGTTTCTGAGTGTACAGATAGGATTGTCTTGCTGCCCCAGTGTAACTCTGTCCTCTATAACCTACCTGTATCAGACAGTGTTATATGTTTCTGACTTATAAAGTCTCTGGCTGCTCCATGGTTACTCTGTACTCCATAGCCTACCTGTATCAGACAATGGCATATGTTTCTGCGAGTACTGATAGAATCCTATGTACTCCCTAACCTACCTATAACAGACAGTGTCATATGCTCGAGATAGAATTGTCAGGCTGCTCCAGGGTAACTCTGTAATCATAGCCTACCTGTATCAGACAATGTCTTATGTTTCTGGGAGTACTGATAGAATTGTCTGGCTGCTCCAAGGTTACTCTGTACTCTATAACCTACCTGTACCAGACAGTGTCATATGTTTCTGGAGTACTGATAGAATTCTCTGGCTGCTCCATGGTTACTCTGTACACCATAACCTACCAGTATCAGACACTGTCATATGCTTGAGATAGAATTGTCTGGTTGTTCCAGAGTAACTCTGTACTCAAAAATCTACCTGTATCATACTGTGTCATATGTTTCTGAATGTACTCATAGAATTGACGAGCTAAGGTTACTCTGTGCTTGATAACCTATCTGTATCAGACCTTTTCATATGTTTCTGAAAGTACTGACAGAATTATCTGGCTGCTACAGGGTAACTGTACTCTATAACCTACCTGTATCAGACAGTGTCATATGTTTCTGAGCATACTGGTAGAATTGCCTGGCTGCTCCAGGGTTACTCTGTACCAGAGCTATTGCTCGACTCAGCTGGACGTCAGTGTGTTTGTCCAGGGGAACAAAGCTGTTAAAGACGAGTCTCACGATACGACGTCCTATGGGGGCTGTGTCCATCTCCAGCCTCGATAACAGGTGCTCCATGGGAACTATTGACCAGAACTGGAATCAAATCAAAGTTAGCCTGTAGTCTGACCTTCCACATAAGCTGTGTCAAACCTTGCTGTAAATCATGTCAGTACAATGTCAGTCATGTGATCTGAATTAACCAATGAATTGCCTAGACTGAGAAAATCCTATTAAAACTGTCAGATTGTATATCAGTTGGTTATTGTAACTTACTTCATCATTTCCTGTAGAAGACAACTGCAACAGGAAATCAGTGTCTCAGTTTTATCAGTAGTTTTGGTTCAGTTCTCATTCTATTGAAATTTAATGGGACATTCTTTTACAAAATCGAGCAACTCACAGTTTTGAACTTTGAAGTTGAATTAAATATAAATAGAATAAGAAGTAGACTAATACAGATTTACAGTGAACACATTTACATATTTGGAATCCTTAAGGCGCTTTTTCCAACAAATATATACATTACCATAGTTATAATAGTGCAGCCGATAGGTGAATGATACAAAGTACTGTGCATTTCATGATAAAAGCATGAAACTTGGCATGTTGCTAGACGAAGATTATACGGAAAAAATTAGATATAGGGCCATCACAGATTTGTCCTATGTAGGTCATGGCGTCCATTTTTTTCAAAATGGCGGCCATGATGTGCAGCTTTGACGTATTTCATGAACAAAAACTCCTGATTAGGAACATTTTTGAATGAACTGTTCCGTTTAATCACAAACCAGGCCTTTAATAGTTCATTAAAACATTCTATCGGCGAAGA
Organism: Hanleya hanleyi; assembly: GCA_036873755.1. NCBI lineage: Eukaryota > Metazoa > Mollusca > Polyplacophora > Lepidopleurida > Hanleyidae > Hanleya > Hanleya hanleyi. Next base: position 35,046 of record JAVTVY010012621.1, read on the forward strand.
ATTGTGGGTAAACTCAAAATGGCGGATCTTATAATGTAACGTTTTCTTTTATACAATCAGCTTATCCCATAGAAATGTGATGTGATCCGCATATGAAGACAGAGATAACATAATGCGTAGCCTCAGTGTGAACTTTATAATCGTATGTAAATTTTAGGTACCGTCTTTCATCTGTTCATGCGAACTGTTTTTCCCTTTTAACAGTCAATGGTAATTTTTTGAGACACCCTGTGGATCTGTTAAAGTTCGGTCATGATTATAGCTCCTAGGCCCAAACATATAATTTGCCTAGTTCTTGGTTCTCTACATGAATAGGAATAAAATGAAGGTGGTAGATATTGTTCTGCAGATCGAATAGCGTAATAGGACTATTCAACCGTCAGCAAATGCGACGATAGTTAAACGAAAGGGGTTGATGGGCGTCACTGCATTTCGATGAATTAGTGTTGATTCCATGGAATATCTAGACCCGTCAGAGCTTCTGAGCTATTTCATCAGGGCGTTGAAGCGTTAAGCTAGGCGTTGGTGGGCTTTGCTGTCCATGAAACAAGCGTATCTCATAAAACGTGCGCAATCGACGTTTCACCGTCAACATGGGTTATATTTGCTCTGAGTTCAAACGCACGTTCAGCAGACACGATATGATGCAACACCAAAGGAATATACATAGTTATGAAGACACCTAGGCACAAGAAGCCGATGCAGATGCTGAGATTATACCAGCTGATTCTGAGAGTTCCGCGTCTGATACCGATGCAGAGACTGCTGCAGCGAAGTGCGACTGAGAAACAACCTACCTTTTAGGATCGTATTGTACATGAAGCTATTAATATTTACGCTGAGGCGATCGAGGACGCCGGACAGGATAACTCAAAACAGGCGTACGTCCAAATGCGACCCTGCATCAGGAAAACAGTCATGGCGATCTTTGAACAGTATAGCCTGCTACCGCTTGAAATGAAAGGTCATCACATGCACAGGTTCATCATGAAGATCAAGCACCACTTAAAAGAGGATATGGGGCTACCGCCCACAAGGGCCCTGCAAAAGCGATCAAAATGTGCAAACAGCTGTTCCAGGACATGTTGCCGTTACAGTATTCTGGCCTGCCCGACGACGATTAGAACAAATGGATCAGAGCAATCATGGACGAAGGTTAACGCAACATCAAATGGCGGCTTCTGATTGGACAAGAGCAGCCGAGAATACACCTCACAGACAAGAACGAATATGACAAACGCAATACCAAATGGCGGCGTATGACTGGACAAGAGCATACTTGAATTGTCAAACTAAGCCATATACGATGACGGTGAGCGGTCCGTCCTTGTGTGGAAAAACGTCCTAGGTGATGAAGTTGTTACAGGAAGGCCCAGTAACCCCAACTCCGACACGCGTAGTATGGTGCTATAGCCAATGACAGAGCGCGTACGAGAATACGTGATTAAACAACGGGAGCTTTGTTCCGGAATTCCTTGCGATATAGACGAACAGTATTGCTTCGATTCTTCCCAGACCAATATCATCGTACTCAGTGAACCGATGAGCATGGTCGAATAAAATTCGAAAATCATGGATCTATTCATCAATCTGTCACGGTCTCTACGTCATCCATTTCATCTATCTGTTCCTGAAGGTAAAGCATCCCTATCGACAGATATCAAATCAAACGGTGGTCCCAGATATGAGTGTGCGCTGCTATGATTTCATCCAACCAGACAATGACGTCTGAAAAGCGCCACTCGGATATCAGAGTCCGCCTTGGGTAAAGTATAGGCAACCGGACACTAATCTCTGGGGACCACCGTTTCTTTCACACCGGTCTTCGAACAAGGAGACGAATTGATCCCAGAATGTGGACTCTTTCATTCAAACCTTTCACCGAGCTGTGAGTCGCCCTACGGGTATCTGTTCGTCGATTTAAAACTCCATCCCCGACGCACGAATACTAATGACAAACCTATTACCTGGGGAGCGAAATCAGAGACATTGACCGGTGTACTGAGAGCCCACAGCAACCCGAGTACCTCTGGCCATCATATCAACAGACTGAAAATGTCTCTTGGATGCCAGAGACAACGATCATGCGATATCCATCCGAAACATTAGAAAACTTTTACGCGCCAGACGGCTACCGTTTTCCGTAAAAACTTCGATAAGTCACCAAGCCCCGTGCTCCATACCAACGCATGAACCTAGTCCTCAGGAGACGGCTCGAACTCGATAAGGGGAAGGAGCGCTCGTAGGACTGGTGACATGGTCAACGAAATGACGTGTGATGAATGTTCCACACCGTCCCTGATCCTCGTATTCATAGTGCATTGGTTCGTGCAGAGCCCTATGCCATCGCCCCATATTACCCCAGGGCGGAAGCCCGAGTTGAGGCCACTCATTTGGGGGAATCCCCATGTCTCTAGCCCCATTGGTTCTCCATACAGGGTTTTACTTCCGGTTGCGCATCCCTATGCCCTTCCCCCCATTACACTAGGGCGGAAGCCTGGGTCCAGGCGACTCATTTAGTGAAATCCCTATGTCTCTAACCTCATTTTTTCCCTGTACAAGGCTGCATTTCCGGTTGCGCATTTGCAGCTCTATGCACTCACAATACACTACCATGCAGCGGAAGCATGGGTCAAGGCGACTCATTTGGTAAAATCCCCATGTCTCTAGCCTCATTAGTTCTCTGTACAGGGATGCATTCCCTGTTGCGCATGTGCAGCATATGCCCTCACAATACACTACCCTAGGGCGGAAGCCTGGGTCCAGGCGACTTATTTCGTGATGTTCCCCTGTCTCTAATGCATTCGCTCAAATGGTTGCCAATGAATAATGGAGGCGGCCATTTTGCAAAATGGCCGCCATGACCTACATAGGCCAAATTTGAGATAACCCTATATTCAGATTTACTTGTATAGATATGGTCTACCTTTGTGCCAAGTTTCATGCTTTTATCATCAACTGCACAATGCTTTCACCATAGCCAATGAATAATGGAGGCGGCCATCTTGCAAAATGGCCGCCATGACCTATATAGGCCAAATTTGAGATGACCCTATATCCAGATTTAATTGTATAGATATGGTCTACATTTGTGCCAAGTTTCATGCTTTTATCATCAAGTGCACAGTGCTTTCACCGTTGCCAATGAATAATGGAGGCGGCCATTTTGCAAAATGGCCGCCATGACCTATATAGGCCAAATTTGAGATGGCCCTATATCCAGATTTAATTGTATAGATATGGTCTACCTTTGTGCCAAGTTTCATGCTTTTATCATCAAGTGCACAATGCTTTCACCTATCGGCTGCACTATAAGGCATACTTTTAGCTGTATAGAAAAATTCTAGAGGGTAGGGGAGCGTATCAATATTAAGAACGTTGAACGCGTCCGATTTTGAACTGAATGGAGTTCATTTTCTGACTCATCCAGGACATTATTGACGAACTCTGCGTCAGAAAATGAACTTACCTGCATTCGTTTTTGAACTGAAGTGAACGCATGAAATGAACGTTCGTTTGATAAAATGAACGTTCGTTTGATAAAATGAACGTTCGTTTGATAAAAACGAATTCTGCGTTCATTTGGAAAGAAAATGAACGCTGCATTCATTTGGTAAGAAAATGAAAGCTGTTAAAAAATATACAGCCGCATGTCCCTCGTCTTTGAACGTTCGCACTTTTACAAATCAAAAGTTGACAATTAGGTATTGCTTATCATTGAAAGTGAATAAAAGGTAAAAGGGTAAACGTCCGCTTATTTTCGCTCCATTTAGAAAAAAAAACGTTTATTTTGCGGTTACTGATCGTTGTGTGGCATTCATGCGAAATATGTGACCGACACTGATCAGCGCCGCGCTTGTCTGTCCCCAATCAAATGTTCAATCCAGTTGACAAAAAAAAAGCACAGATCGTTTTCCAACTATATACATATTTTATTCTCCATTCGAATTGTATCTGTGGCAGTGTAAATCTGCAAATTTTAGTCGATTGTTGTGGAGAAGTGTTGACGAAAACTCTTTTTCTCGCACGTCCGCGTACCGCATGGCAAAATCGAGAGCACCTGTCGGGAACGTTCTTTACTGTCTTCATTTTTCCAGAATTTACTCCTCAATTAAATAAGGTAAGTATGAAATTTCTGCCATAATGTCAGCATTGGTGATGAATATATTGAAGAATGTTCTATTGCGATCAAGCGCCCATATGCGGCAAACAATCTATTATCCACCTGAATGGAAATGATTGATATGGAGGCGATCATTATTGGGGACGCCACAAAATGTATTGGGACGATTACCCTTGGAATGAGTAAGTTGTTTTAATATTTATTATATCTTACCATAGAGACTGCAATAGTGAGCTACGATTTACAACCCTGTATGTTAATTTGCCATTATTAGCAAAATGATTTCAACTATTTTGTTATAGACGGTAGATATTCGTTCGTACCGTACGCGACTTCGTTTGTTGATGAGATAAAGTGAAAGAGCTGTACCAGTACTACAAAATAGGCTGTTTAAATTGTTCCATGAATATTTTTTTATTTTTCATCTGAAATACTTGCTTACTCAAATTTGACAAATTATTGATATAGTTAATTGACATTTGTATTACTTCCTACACACGCGGAGCGAAAAAGGTAAAATTTGCTTCTATTTCTCAGCTTTAATACCAAGTCTAGTTCAAGTTTATGATATTTACCATAACGTGTGTTCATTTACTGGATTGTTATATGGTGTATACAATTGAATTGTGTACAAAGATATGAATATTACAATTACGGTCAATACGTATTTTGCCTTAGCTATCCCTCCTAAACTGAAATCGGAGTTTACGAGTCGCGTTTTATATGTTGTCGTGGCAGATTAATAGGAAAATAAATATTTTTAATTGAATTAATTTGTATATAGCGTTTTGTAAATGCTGTAGGCCTATATTCCGTATGTATTGGACCACGCCGAACATTTGATGAATGTCCAGTGTTCGAATCGACGTGGTTAAACATTCAGTGATAACTTGTATCATTTCGCGCAAAATCATGCAGTGCACGAGGTTATGCGATTCGCGCCAAATTGGACCGGGACACGTGGCAGTGGAAGGTAGCCAGACCCGGTAAAGAATCTTGGTTCGGCGCCTATCACATTCAGCATTATTGTATAACGGCAGGTAAGAGAGAAAATAATACAATCATCCGATACCACATCTATACCGACTCGACTGGTTTTGTTACGGAATAAACGACTTATTACTGTGAAACAAAGAGTGATTTCATGACGTGTTCCAGAAGCTGTGTGATTCGCGCCAAATCAGGCCGTGACACGTGGCAGTGGAAGGTGGTCAGGCCGGGAAAAGAATCTTGCTTCGGCGCCTATCACATCCTGCGTTATTGTATAATGGCAGGTAAGTGAGAATATAATCAGCCGATACCACATCTTTTTACTGACTTGATTGGTCCTGACATGAAATAAACAACTTATTACTGTGAAACAAAGAGTGATTTCACGACTGTTACGGAAGCATGATTACTCAGCAGGCTTGAGCAAAGTTGCCATGCAGTGCGCTTGGACGGAAGCGTACAAGGTGATAATCGGTTTTGTAAAGTTAAAATAACTCTTGCCCAGTCTGCGCTGTGTGTGTGTGTTTTTCGGATTGTCACAATGAAGCCTCCCGTGAAAGATTCCAGTTTATTCTTCACACTGACCATTCATCAATATACTGAGCAATCTACTTCCGAAAACTCCTGCAGAAAATACCCGACGACTATTTTCCCGGTTCAACTTATCGCACAGCTTTCACAGACACGTGCGTGAAAGAAGTTTTTAGTTTGGTAAAGAGAGGTGCGAACATCTTTTGTAAAGAAGGGGGCCGTAGAAATCCATCAAACATTTTTTTCTTTTGCGTATTTGAAGGCTTAGGTTTTCTGGTTGTTGAGTGTTATATTATTGAAGTTGTATTGATTAAATCCTCTAAGATCGGATTATAATAATAGGATAATAATATTGTTGGAATTATTTCATTGTTATATTTTTTATTTGTAATTTCAGATATCCTTGGCCACGTTATTTGCCATCGACATAGAGCACATAACATTGGTACAGATTCCATAGGCTGCGAGATTCTGATCTTATTAATCATACATTGAAACAGTCATCCAAAGGTTTACAATTTACGATCTGGCGTTATGATCTCTTCACACGGGAACTGAAAGTACCGGTACTGATGATTTTTACAAACTATATTTGTAGCCAACTTGAATTGAATATAAGGAAACTGACAGGTTTGCAAGTTTGTTCACCAAAAATTCACCATACAGTCTGGACTCCCCATCAATCGACGATGCAGGATTCGTCGTCTATGGAGCTGGATCCCCATGTAGCAACGGAGCCGTTTCTCTATCGATCAACCGACCTTTGTCTCTATCGCCTGAACTGGCGTGAGCTCACAGAGCCGAGATTTAATCAGCGTTCAGATTATTTGGTGAGGAATGATCTTCCTCACAAAATAATCTAAATCCATTTCAGTACATGTGGCTGTCGCCATCGGGACCCCTCGGGTCGGGCCCAGAGCAATTGTGGAAATAATGTTTCTGACCCCAACAACTCACATATTTGGGGTGGGCATAATTTTACCTGTATGATATAGATCATAGACAGACAAAACAATATAGCAATAGAGCAGTGATTACCTATAGTAGATGTAGTCGAACGATTACTGTCTATTCACAGCAATCCACACAGGTTTGTGTGAACTCCTGAAAAACACATCCCATGGCACCGACTTTCAATAGGCTTCTGGTACTGGCTGTATTAAACAACTGTATGAAGTTTCATTGTTGTGAGTGAAGGACTTTTTGAGATAATGTGTTTACAAGGATATGGACCAACAGACATGTATAAAGGGGCAGAACTCCTGAAAAACACATTCGATTACACCGACTTTCAATAGGCTTCTGGTACTGGCTGTATTAAACAACTGTATGAAGTTTCATTGTTGTGAGTGAAGGACTTTTTGAGATAATGTGTTTACAAGGATAAAAACAGACAGACATGTATAAAGGGGCATAACTCCTGAAAAACACATCCAATGGCACCGACTTTCAATAGGCTTCTGGTACTGGTTGTATTAAACAACTGTATGAAGTTTCATTGTTGTGAGTGAAGGACTTTTTGAGATAATGTGTTTACAAGGATATGGACCAACAGACATGTATAAAGGGGCATAACTCCTGAAAAACACATCCGATGACACCGACTTTGAATAGGCTTCTGGTACTAGCTGCATTAAGCAACTGTATGAAGTTTCATTGTTGTGAGTGAAGGACTTTTTGAGATAATGTGTTTACAAGGATAAAAACAGCCAGACATGTATAAAGGGGCATAACTCCTGAAAAACACATCCAACGGCACCGACTTTCAATAGGCTTCTGGTACTGGCTGTATTAAACAGCTGTATGAAGTTTCATTGTTGTAAGTGAAGGACTTTTTGAGATAATGTGTTTACAATGAGGATATGGACCAACAGACATGTATAAAGGGGCATAACTCCTGAAAAACGCATCTGATTACACCGACTTTGAATAGGCTTCTGGTACTAGCTGCATTAAACACCTGTATGAAGTTTCATTGTTGTGAGTGAAGGACTTTTCGAGATAATGTGTTTACAAGGATAAAAACAGCCGACATGTATAAAGGGGCATAACTCCTGAAAAACACATCCAATGGTACCGACTTTCAATAGGCTTCTGGTACTGGCTGTATTAAACAACTGTATGAAGTTTCATTGTTGTAAGTGAAGGACTTTTTGAGATAATGTGTTTACAATGATATGATGGACAGACGGACAGACGGACAGACGGACGGACGGACGGACGGACGGACGGACAGACGGACGACGGAGGCAACGACAATACCGCTCGGGCAGAATCTGCCCGAGGGGTAAAAACTGACAGTTAATGAAGATGATATAACATATTATTCTTTGTATTTCTGCTTAGAATTAAATTCTATGCCTCATTGGCGCTTTTCAGTGAATGTCAATATCAACTGCAAATATTCGTTTTATTTCCTGTACCATTATAATGCATTATTAGCCAGTATATATTAACGGTTTTGAAACGATTAATTTTTAATCAGTCTTTGTCTAATTCAACATTAAAGAAGAAAATCCCTCCTTGTGGGATCGGATTTGTGAAATGAATGTGGGATGGTCTTAATCGGCTCACGAAGATGACTTATTTGTTTTCATTCAGAAAGCGAGACCTTTCATAGTTGTGGGGGGAAATTTGAAATTAATTGTTGCCCAGATTCAATCTTCATCGTCGTTTGAACTCTTTCAGAAATATGAGATTCTACTCAAGAGAACGAATGGTGTGGATTCATTGCGAATTGATTGTACACTTCATGTGGAGTGATACCAAAGCAGTTGATATGTTTATGTATGAGCTGATGAGAATTCCATAAACACGTAAAGTGTATATACTGAAAATTGTCTCAAACATACTAGTGAATGATGCCGAATGGTGCACGACAGCAGCATGCGCCGTGGGAGAACCTGGAATTATACTCAAGAAGCTGACACAGACGATTGCGGGTCAGGCACAAAAACGTTTATCTCGAAAGTTTTAACAGCTTGGTGAGGGAGGGGGATTATGAGAAAGATTAAACATGTGGCTGTCGCCATCGGGACCCCTCAGGCCGGGCCCAGAGCAATTGTGGAAATAATGTTTCTGACCCCAACAACTCACATATTTAGGGTGGGGCATAATTTTACCTGTATGATATAGATCATCATAGACAGACAAAACAATATAGCAATAGAGCAGTGATTACCTATAGTAGATGTAGTCGAACGATTACTGTCTATTCACAGCAATCCACACAGGTTTGTGTGAACTCCTGAAAAACACATCCCATGGCACCGACTTTCAATAGGCTTCTGGTACTGGCTGTATTAAACAACTGTATGAAGTTTCATTGTTGTGAGTGAAGGACTTTTTGAGATAATGTGTTTACAAGGATATGGACCAACAGACATGTATAAAGGGGCAGAACTCCTGAAAAACACATCCGATTACACCGACTTTCAATAGGCTTCTGGTCCTGGCTGTATTAAACAACTGTATGAAGTTTCATTGTTGTGAGTGAAGGACTTTTTGAGATAATGTGTTTACAAGGATAAAAACAGACAGACATGGATAAAAACAGACAGACATGTATAAAGGGGCATAACTTCTGAAAAACACATCCAATGGCACCGACTTTCAATAGGCTTCTGGTACTGGTTGTATTAAACAACTGTATGAAGTTTCATTGTTGTGAGTGAAGGACTTTTTGAGATAATGTGTTTACAAGGATATGGACCAACAGACATGTATAAAGGGGCATAACTCCTGAAAAACACATCCGATTACACCGACTTTGAATAGGCTTCTGGTACTAGCTGCATTAAACAACTGTATGAAGTTTCATTGTTGTGAGTGAAGGACTTTTTGAGATAATGTATTTACAAGGATAAAAACAGCCAGACATGTATAAAGGGGCATAACTCCTGAAAAACACATCCAATGGCACCGACTTTCAATAGGCTTCTGGTACTGGTTGTATTAAACAACTGTATGAAGTTTCATTGTTGTGAGTGAAGGACTTTTTGAGATAATGTGTTTACAAGGATATGGACCAACAGACATGTATAAAGGGGCATAACTCCTGAAAAACACATCCGATTACACCGACTTTGAATAGGCTTCTGGTACTAGCTGCATTAAACAACTGTATGAAGTTTCATTGTTGTGAGTGAAGGACTTTTTGAGATAATGTGTTTACAAGGATAAAAACAGCCAGACATGTATAAAGGGGCATAACTCCTGAAAAACACATCCAATGGCACCGACTTTCAATAGGCTTCTGGTACTGGTTGTATTAAACAACTGTATGAAGTTTCATTGTTGTGAGTGAAGGACTTTTTGAGATAAGGTGTTTACAAGGATATGGACCAACAGACATGTATAAAGGGGCATAACTCCTGAAAAACACATCCGATTACACCGACTTTCAATAGGCTTCTGGTACTGGCTGTATTAAACAACTGTATGAAGTTTCATTGTTGTAAGTGAAGGACTTTTTGAGATAATGTGTTTACAATGATATGATGGACAGACGGACGGACGGACGGACAGACGGACAGACGACGGAGGCAACGACAATACCGCTCGGGCAGAATCTGCCCGAGGGGTAAAAACTGTAAAAGAAAACCTCGCCATCTTGATCTGATCTTCCAGGCTTGGTATGTCGCGCAGCCACATGTATTCTGTCCCACATGTACTCACCTGTTTCACCTCATTTCGAACAGAATAGTGCATTTGATATTATCCAATCAACAAGTATATCCATAGCATATTGACATATAGGGAATCCACATTGAGTTTTTTTCATAAAAGATTGAGTTTATGTAAGACCGGGCCGAACAAAAATGCCCCGATCACGGGAAAGTTATCGGAACCGAAAGTTCACAACACAAGGTTGTTGTTGTTGTTCGTGTCACCTTCGTCTCTATGCCAATAAATGTCCGTAGGAGAGCCACTCTTCATGTCATCTCTGCCACTTCCCGGTTTTTTCGTATGTTTGTTTAGCCACAGACACCGCGTCTCGTCTGGGATATCCAGTGAAAATGAAACCCACTCAAGAAGCTTTCGCGGAGATTATTTTTCTTGACGTTGACTGCAGCGCTCCTTCAATGTCGTAATATCATACGATACGTTTTACGTTATTAAATCTTATGACAAGGGAGGCAATTCAGCGCCATTTTCTTCAGCTCAACACGTGGGACACGCTTGACAGTCGTAAGCGAGAAAATCTCAACAAGAACACAAACTACAAAAAATATATTTGTCATACTTTTCAACTTCTTTGATCTGATGGAATTTTGTTTGAACGCGTATAATACCTGCTTCACGTCGAAGTGAAGTGCCTCGCCCTGTGTTTTGTGGTGGAAAACAAGCAACATGCAACCTCTGCCCTGGCCTTGTTACGGTAAATTGAGAAGTTTTCGTTTAAGACTCCAAAACTAACGAATAAATTATTGTAATACACGAATGCTTGAGAGCAACTTCTGTTAAAATCGTTCATCATGCTTTTATTTCTGCCGCGAAATTAACGCATTATTGCTCCTGTGACAGTCACCTGTTGTTCTGCCATAATGAAGGCAAATAATCAGTTTGGAAGTACTGACAAATAAACACAACGGCATATTGGAAGGTGCGAATAAATGTTATAAATTCAATGCACTTACAATGGAAAATAAACACTTGGTTCTGTGATGTGTCAGTTCAATTCATGTTACAAAATTCGCAGGGCTAAAATCAAAAGGGGGAGATCATGAGATGTATGTGATCGCAGTGCTCCATCACCATTCAACGGAGGTCGTTCAATGAAAACAATGACCTTGGCTTAGGGGTAAAATAATAAAGAATAAAAATAAAACAAGAGCAAGTTGTATCATTTTTTCGATGAAAAAGGCAAAAAAAATGAGTTTTATCATTTTTTTGATGAAAAAGGCAAAAAAATTGAGTTTCATCAATTTTTAGATGAAAAAGTAGAAAAATTGAGTTTAGTGACATTAATATGCGCGCCAACGGCGCGCAAAAATTGAGTTTTACAATATTTGAAATTGAGTAGATGAAAAAATTTTGTCTAAAAAAACCCCTGTAGATCCATCTATATAAATTGTGGATGTACCCATATAATATTCATCTGGCTTCTTTCTGGATTATTTATTAAGACGAAAGACTGCTGGAGATTTGTCACTTCATGAGGAGAAATCCACTGAACACACATAAATTCTATCTACACGCTAAGTTATTGAATCGCGAATCGTTCATCTATATATCTAAACATGGAGGTACCCCCATGATCCAACAAAAATCATACAATAATACAATAACAAGTCCTGATTTTAAACAGTTGGAATAAACTGTTTGTACAATCACAAGGACTTCCACAGTCGCTGCCGATTACCTGATTTGAGCGATTTCCTGGTCGTCATCCAGCTTCTCTTGGGACTGAAAATATACTAACCATCGATATTCTAACCACCAGTTTATCATGGTTATTACATTTGTTGCTCGAAACATTTTATTTACAACCAAAAAAGCTTTAGTAAACAAAAAAATGGTTTACAGGTGATCCAAACTTGCCATACACATGAATTATCGACTGTTGTTCCCGTATCGGATTGTCGACCGTTTCCTGCACCATCTTGTAAGAACTCCGTTGAAAATGCTTCGTCCTGTGTTTATTGTTTCGCTATAATAGAGCTATCAATCGTTTTAACCTTATATTTGTTAAAGACGAAGTCGAAATAAATCTCATTTCCCATATCAACATCACCATTATAAATACGGCGAATTTTAAAAGCTTCTCAGCTCGTTCATCAACCCCGACAGATGATTAAAAATCTCAAAATAGGACATATACATATTAGTACAGATGTATTCTGTTCAAGTGAAACGAGAATATGATGCAAAGAATATTGAGGGAATTAAGCTATACGAACAGATAATGGGGTGATCAGGGTATATAATTTTAAAATTATTTTAGAAGGCGTAGCGCAGTACTCCCAATAAAGGGGTTCGTGCATGGCCCATTTACAAATATCTTACATCTTGAAGGTTCCCGAAGATTTGACCTTCACTTCGCGGACGTGCAAGGAAACACCCTGGAAGATAGAAACGCCGATTGCACAATGAAAACCAAGTCGTTCATCGGCGATTGTCTACAACATAATTATTATAATCTTCCTTGTTAATCCCATTCAGTCGTACAAAGGCCTTCACAATAGAACCATTTGCAGAGACTGGGATAGCAGCCTACGATGGAGCCTGGAAGACCGGCTCCATGATGGAGCAGTCTCCATGAATCGACCAAGATAAGACTGTATAACTTTACTCTCAAATCTAGATAAAAATTGTTTCGCAAGTAGAAAGAGGAAATATAATTCAAGTAGTCACAGATACAGAAAGAGGTTGGGAGAGGAATATAGCAGACTTAAGTTACAGTCGGCGACTTCGGTTTACGGTACGGTAAAACTCCACATTCAGGGAAAATCTGGTCAAATAACGGGCGTAAGCATACAAACGCGTAAACAAAATACCAGCTAATCATATGTCTTAATGTGTATGCATTTTAGTCCTATGGACAAAACTGAGCAATAAATCTATCTATCTATTTGTTACCATGAAAGAATCCAAATTAAACTCGCCAGCATTATATACTTGCTGCGGCAGATCCATTTCTCAACGTCTGCCAACACTCGCAAGATTAAAGCACCGGTTATTCAATGTCGACACACACTCGTAAATCTCAACAACGAACATGCGGTGGTATTAACAAGAAAGAACGTTCAAGCAGAGAACGTTCGTTTATATTTTGGAGGCTGAAATATGAACGTTCATATATATTTTGGACGCTAAAATATGAACGTTCAAACTGAGAATGAACGCACCCGAGTTCATTTCTGAACTATCGAACGTTCGTTTTCAGAAGGAGCACGAACGGACGCCAGTTCGTTTTCTGACGCCATTCCTTAGAAGTGAACGTTCTTAATATTGATACGCTCCCTAGGGTGTCTGCAGGAGGGCTCAGTATCCTTAAGCATCATCTACCTAATTTGCGAACCGTCAATATCTCTAATTTGGGTTTGTTACCTTGCCTAAAAAATTTGCTGCATTGAATAGAGGTTGTACCCAAATTTGGGAGATCTAAAGCCCTGGTTTGGCCAAACTAGCTACAAGTACAGAGTAGACAGCTGATATAAAGACAACATTCAAAACTATTCGTGGAACTTATTAATGCTTCAACATTTATAATACTCCCTTGTAATCATGGTAATTGACCCAACACATTTTCGTGGAACACATTAATGCTTGAACAGTTAAAATACTCACTGTAATGGAGCGCATGCCTTTCACCTTGAGCAGTAATTCTAGCATGGCCAAACGGACTTTCTCTGAGCTGTCATGGATGAAGTCCCTCAGAGTGGGTAAGAGAGACTTGAGAAGGGGATGACACAAATGATTATCCAGTAGCACCATCAGGCCCTACAAATAAACATGACAACATGGCTAATTTCCTCTCTTTTGTCATCTTATATCAAAAGAGAGATCCTGAAGGATCTTGGCACCCACCATTGTCCGATAATTGTAAGCTAATGACTAGAGGATCTTTTTGTCCATTGTTACTAAGAACAAACGATTGATTTGTAATTTTGTTTACAGAATTTCGAATCTGAGCGAAAAAGATCGGAAAAGGGACACTGAAAAACACCAAGATATAATCTAAGTTTCAGGAGTTTCAAGATTTCTAGAAACTGTACTTATGTCGGTTGTTATAATACAAGAGAAATGAGCAAAGTTAGTCTGAAAGTGAATGTACATGTACGGAGGATCCTTCGCCTTTGTTTTGTAGTATTTCTTTTTTATTTATTTTTTTGCACGTGTCATCATTGGGTACTGGAAGCGAGGACCAATCTCTTTGACACTTTGGCATGAGCTATGAAACTTACTTAAGATTTCATAATTAGGAACAAATGCTAATTCTGTTCTGTTTACTGGGCTAGTTTGAGATATCTGTTTTAAGATACCATGCTCGAAAATAGTAGGATGGTACAAGGGATCCGGTCTGCGCAGTAATGTTGAAACTTCAAAAGTGCCTGAATCCTGATTATCTCCCTTGGATCGAAATATGCAGTAGTCTACAGTTGTCGAGTTGTGAAGTTGAGTCACAAGAGTGACGTCCCTTCATGTAGCCGACCCGCCGGCAGACGAAAGAGTGGAGCAGTTCACTTGCTACTGCATGGACTAAAGAAAACTGATTTAAAATTTGAAGAAATACATTTTAATTCCGAACTATTTGAACTCCTTGATATGGAAGGTGAAGGGATGGATATTCTCTATAGTCAATATATAGAATATTCCCCACCGTTTGATCCGCCGACTCTTGTGATGCAACGTCACAACCGTATTAATACTGTATTAATTTAAAGCGTAACTTGGATTTTCGAATCGGACCAAAAAAAGGTATCTTGCACTACTAGGCCCCATGTGGGACCTGTGTACCAAATTTCAGGAAGATCCATGAAATATTTCCTGAGAATTCACGATAACAATGTTTCAAGGGGAAATTCAAGATGGCCGCCTTGTGACCATATTGGATTTTCGATTCAGACCGAAAAAGGTATCTTGCACAACTAGACCATAAGGGGAACCTGTGTACCAAATCTGAGAAAGATCCATGCAGTACTTCCTGAGAAATCATGATACCCAAGTTGCATGGGAAAATCCAAGATGGCCGCCTGTTGGCCATATTGGATTTTCGAATCGGTCCAGAAAAGGTATCTTGCACAACTAGACAAGGAGAACCTGTGTACCAAATTTAACAAAGATCCATGCAGTAGTTCCTGAGAAATCGCAATAACAATGTTTCATGGGGTAATCCAAGATGGCCGCCTGATGGACATATTGGATTTTGGAATCGGACCAGAAAAGGTATCTTGCACATCTGGACCACAAGGGGAACCTGTGTATCAAATTTGAGAAAGATCCAGGCAGTACTTCCTGAGAAATCATGATAACAAAATTTCATGGGGAAGTCTAAGATGGCCGTCTGGTGACCATATTGGATTTTCGATTCGGACTGAAAAAGGAATCTTGCATATCGAGACCCTAAAGGGAACCTGTGTACCAAGTTTGAGAAAGATCCATGCAGTAGTTCCTGAGAAATGACAATAACAAAGTTTCATGGGGAAATCCAAGATGGCTGCCTGATGGCCATATTGGATTTTCGAATCGGACCAGAAAAGGCATCTTGCACAACTAGACCCCAAAGGGAAGCTGTGTACCACATTTGAGAAAGATCCATGGCGTAGTTCCTGAGAAATCGAGATAACAAGGTTTCATGGGGAAATCCAAGATGGCTGCCTGGTGGCCATATTGGATTTTCGAATCGGACCAGAAAAGGTATCTTGCACAACTAGACCCCAAGGGGAGCCTGTGTACCAAATTTGAGAAAGATCCATGCAGTATTTCCTGAGAAATCGTGATAAAACGATTTCATGGGGAAATCCAAGATGGCTGCCTGGTGGCCATATAGGATTTTCGAATCGGACCAAAAAAGTTATCTTGCACAACTAGACCCCAAGGGGAACCTGTGTACCAAATTTGAGAAAGATCCATGCAGTAGTTCCTGAGAAATCATGATAACAATGTTTCATGGGGAAATCCAAGATGGCTGCCTTGTGGCCATATTGGATTCTCGATTCGGACCGAAAAAGGTATCTTGCACAACTAGACCCCAAGGGGAACCTGTGTACTAAAATTTGAGAAAGATCCATGACGTAGTTCCTGAGAAATCGTGATAACAAGGTTTCATGGGGAAATCCAAGATGGCTGCCTGGTGGCCATATTGAATTTTCGAATCGGACCAGAAAAGGTATCTTGCACAACTAGACCCCAAGGGGAACCTGTGTACTAAAATTTGAGAAAGATCCATGACGTAGTTCCTGAGAAATCGTGATAACAAGGTTTCATGGGGAAATCCAAGATGGCTGCCTGGTGGCCATATTGAATTTTCGAATCGGACCAGAAAAGGTATCTTGCACTACTAGACCCCAAGGGGAGCCTGTGTACCAAATTTGAGAAAGATCCATGCAGTAGTTCCTGAGAAATCGCGATAAGATTTCATGGGGAAATCCAAGATGGCTGCCTGGTGGCCATATTGGATTTTCAAATCGGACCAAAAAAGGTATCTTGCACAACTAGACCCCAAGGGGAACCTGTGTACCAAATTTGAGAAAGATCCATGGCGTAGTTACTGAGAAATCGCGATAACAAGGTTTCATGGGCAAATCCAAGATGGCTGCCTGGTGGCCATATTGGATTTTCGAATCGAACCAAAAAAGGTATCCTGCACAACTAGACCCCAAGGGGAACCTGTGTACCAAATTTGAGAAAGATCCATAAAGTAGTTCCTGAGAAATTGCGATAACAAGAATTGTTTACGGACGGACGGACTGACGGACGGACGACGGACCACGGACGAAAAGCGATTTGAACAGCCCATCATCTGGTAATGGTGGGCTAACAAATCTGCTGAGAGCTCATTCTCACTCAACAAGAACATATAAATTAAGTAAAGACAGTGTACGAGTCTCCACTCCAGAGATCAAAGCTATCATGTTGCACGATTCAGAATGTACAATTGAATTTCAGACTGGAGCTTTGATATTCTAAAGCAGGCATCCATAGAGTTCAGTCGGCCATTCAAAGAAAGGTTTTGTGAAATCCTTGAGCACCAAAAACTGAGAAGAAATCAAAATTACTCTAGAAGTTTACGAAACAGATGAAAATGCACTAGTTTTGGGCTATTCCATAAAAAAAGCACATGGGATGGGAGGCCGCTGAGGGTGGGGGAATTATTTATTTTTATGTTATGTAAGTGGTGGGTGGTATACATTTAACATTAGGGAGATGGTATATGGGTGGTTGGGGTCAGACGGAGTTGTCTTTCTCTCAGCCAATGTACCTTTTTCTGGAATAGCCCTTAGAACTCAAATGCATAGATTGATTCAGTAATCTACTAAAGATTTTAAAGATAAGAAAATAATAACTTCTGTGAGAAATTCAACATTTTATTTTAGAAAATTTCAAAAAAATTTAGTGGAAGTGTAAAGACTTTTTGTGAAAATTTCAATTTTTTCATAAGATACAGACCATATAGGGGGCTAGATAACACCTGAACCAATTGAACATTACTAGGCTTAAAATATCACAAGGTTTGCATTTCGCTACATTCAGAGGCGTTACTCCACTCACCTTGATGACGACCACCCTGACCTCAGCAGACGACATGTCATAGATGATATCCTGGAAAAGCTTGGTGATCAGCGTGCGGATGATATTTTGAGGTATAACTTCCCAGTACATGGAAATAATATCACACACTCCTAGAACTGTTACTGTCCTCACATCAGCACATGGGTCCATCAATAACTCCTACAACATAACAAACACAGCTGTACATGGAGATAATACGACACACTCCTAGAGCTGTTACTGTCCTCACATCAGCATATGTGTCCATCAATAACTCCTAAAACATAATAAACACAGCCATACTTGGAGATAATACGACACACTCCTAGAACTGTTACTGTCCTCACATCAGCACATGGGTCCATCAAGAACTCCTACAACATAATAAACACAGCCATACTTGGAGATATTACGACACACTCCTAGAACTGTTACTGTCCTCACATCAGCACATGGGTCCATCAAGAACTCCTACAACATAACACAGCTGTACATGGAGATAATATGACACACTCCTAGAACTGTTACTGTCCTCACATCAGCACATGAGTCCATCAAGAACTCCTACAACATAACACAGCTG
>JAVTVY010012623.1:0-51629 GCA_036873755.1 Hanleya hanleyi
AATAAAATCTGTGGTGTTGCAGGAATTCACACCATACTTCACACCATCTTCTGTTCGAGTGAGGTGTTCCAGTACATCGTAACTTTTGATTCTGGCATCTTCCTTCTATAAAAATATTAATATATTATATAAATAGGCATACATGTATAACTCATATTACCAGTATTGTTTGATTACAATCATGTGAATGTACTTATTCAAGGGAGTATGAAACACCATTACTGTACTCGATGGATTATTAATATATGTAATTCAAGCTTTCCAAATATATATGGCATAAAACTGTAAAACAGAAATGTCAAAAAGGGTTGTCGCCTTCACTGATCCAGAACGCATCCTTCGTGATTATATCTCCCATACATTTATAAAGAACAGAGATGATAGACCTATACTTGTTTATACATGCATTTGAAGTTTTGATAAATCATATGAAATATTTTCACAAAATACATGTACCGGTACTCTAACACTAATTACAGTGGGATTTAAAAGTTGCCAACAAGAGGCAAGAGGTGCACTTGAATGCCTGTTGGTAAATTTGAGTAAGAATTAGGTCCCCCTCAGCCCCACAACCCACCCCGCTCCGATTATGTTTGAATCCCCTATGCTCTGACGCACCCCCCCCCCCCCCCCCACCACAAACTGATTTATTACTTTGTGCATCGCCTACTCAGGAAATCATATATTTACAAACCTTCAACAGAAGCCTGTGGCAGAAGGAAAACCGGTACTTTTCAGTTTTGATCTGTAATATCAACATAGAGACACCCCATAGTCTATCCACAGGTACAGAGGAGTCTTCTAGTCAAAATCCTGAAAATAGTTGCATGCAGGCAGTTTTACTATAGTGAGTAGTTTGTCATTGATTGACAGAGCGAACAAATGCATTCTGACCCCCTCGACCAACACTGTAACTTTGTAAGAATTTTGGCAGAATGTGACCACGGTCCACAGTGTCCTTATTCCTACGAAGTGGGCTCTCATTTGCAAATTGTCCGGTAATGAGTGAGTGAGTCAGTGAGTGAGTCAGTCGGAGTCCATCCGAATCCTTTCGTCGGCAAAAAAGGAGAACTGTTGACATTAGAACCTTGATTTTTGGCATGAAGGTGCATTAGGGGACTGTTACCAGCAAGTTCTGAGCTGACCTACTCTTGATGGCAATTTAAAATCACTGCTGATTCTGACTTGGGCAGTGCCCAACTTAATATAGGCAGGATTCAACTGGGGGTTGGGGAGAGGGATTTCCAAGAGTTTAGCTGGCGTCCTAATGCCTACTCTTCGTACATGTCGTAGGTCCTGTGATATTAGTCACACTGCCAGGTAAGAAAATGAACAGAGCAAATTGAAAAAGTTAATACCTGTACCATAGTACTAAACTATTTCAAACTGTTAAACTAATTCGCCACTATCTGTTAGAAAGTTCACCGAAGCTTCTTTATACCAAGGTTCTTATAAAACTACCTTTATTTATCTCCAGTACAGAAGAGCAGCTACGGGTAATAACTCAGTGCCTGAAAAGCATAAACTACATGTGTACTGGGAAAAAAAATGTGTACGGTACAGGGAAATCCAACAAATCAAGTGTACCGGTCACCACCATGGTTTGTCTGTCCTTGGGTGTCTTCGTAGATATTTCTGATGTTAATAAAAATATAAATATCTTTCTTTTTTTCCGGAATATAATTATTTCCAAAATTTTCATACAACACAATGATAGTGCCCACATTTGGGCCATTACATGCCGAATGAACAATGCATTTATGAATGGCAATGAAGCAAAGACTACGGTCAAATAAAAAATACCTCCCCCCCAACCACCTCACCACCGCAATTGATGTTAATATAAATATTTTTTCTTTTCCCGAATATAACTATTTCCCAAATTTTCATACACAATGATGAGCAATGACAGTGCCCACATCTGAACAATTACACATGCCGAATGAACAATACATTTATAAAACACAATGAAGCAAAAACTACGATGAAATACGCCCCCCCCCCCCACCACCCCAACGTCATCAGTCATCCCAAGTCTAGTCCGACACGCAGCCCCTACAAGACATTTTATAATATGATTTCTATTGAATGTAGGGTCTGCCAGTTTAACCGGCAAAATCTTCTAGCTGTCGGACCGTCCCCGAACGTGGAGGATGTAGCGGTAGTGAGTTTAAACAATGGCGGAAAATTTGTCTTTTCGGTTCAGGAAAGCTGTGAAAATGCTCGAAAGTTCAGAACGGATTCCAAGTCCGAGATTTAACTTAAAAGGTGGGTTTCATTATTATGAGTCAAGAAAATGGCGTATAAAATATCGTTTTTTGACTGCCGGACATTCGATCGGCAGCTAAGACGATTTTGCCGGTTAAACGGGCAGACCATACATTCAATAGAAATCAGTATTATAAAATATCTTGTAGGGGCTGCAATCGGACTATTCCAAGTCATGATGCGACACCATACAGTTCAATGCATCAAGGTAATGTTCACACCTCCCCCCCCCCACCATCGTGATAAAAAAAAACACGTTTGCCAAATTTACTTGTTCATTTTACCTTCGAAGATTGTAGGTCAATGCCTACTCGGTCGCGAGCAAAACGACATGATGTCTAACTTATATAAAGCATAGGGTTATATATAGAGACCCCATATTTCGACACTTCACCCTAATATCACCGCCCACATCCCCAAAAACTTTTGTTTTGCGGGCCTGTGGTCTCACATCAAATTCAACGGCTAATAAAATGAGTGATACAGGCATAAACTGTACATGTCTGTCATAAATAACATCGATGAGACAAGATTCTTACCTTGCTGTTCAACATTTTACCGTTCAACATCCACTGACTGTCGTCTTGCAGAAGTGACCGTTTGGCGTTTCGCGCGCGCGCAAATGTGTGACGTCAGCGACAAGTGATGTATTACTGCGCGGATTGTATTACACTGCACACAAAAGAATCCGTGGTCGATGTTTATACGACTTCACAAAACTATTTCAAAACTAAAGCTCAACGATGAAATCATGTATTTGAATGCTTTTATGCGTATTTTCACATACTTTAGGACAAGCAGCTAACGAATGAAGTCATAAACACTGCCTAAGGTGGGTTCACGGGAACAGCAACGGATTATTCCGTCAGGGCAATACAACAACGGAATATTCACCTACATTAACGAATTATTTCCGTTAATAGGATGGATTAATCCGTTGAAACTACCGAACGGATAATACGTTGTTGTAACGGATTATTCCGTCATGAGAAAACAGCAACGGAATATTCCGTTGATGTAACGGATGAGTCCGTCAGTGCAATACAACAACGGAAGATTCCCTTACTATAACGTACTATTTCCGTTTATACAACGGATTAGTCCGTTAAAACTACCTAACGGATAGTAATACGTTAAATTTTAACGGATTATTATTTTGAGTGTATATCCGGATCTGTAGTGGATAGGGCCTCCATATTTGGCAGTTATACAACACTCGTCAAGTCCTACACGCTGACCTAATTAGTTTCCACTTCCGCCGCTAGGGGGCGGTGCTACGAATAACCAACTGATAGAATTTGAATAGCCTACTGGCCTATATCTACCGATCTATAGAGGATAGGGCCTTCATATTTGGCAGTTATACAACACTCGTCAAGTCCTACACGCTGACCTAATTAGTTTCCACTTCCGCCGCTAGGGGGCGGTGCTGCGAACAGCCGACTGATAGAAATTGAACAGCCTACTGGCCTACATCTCCGGATCTATAGTGGATAGGGCCTCCATATTTGGCAGTTATACCACACTCGTCGAGTCCTACACGCTGACCTAATTAGTTTCACTTCCGCCGCTAGTGGCGCGGTGCTGTGAATAACCGACTGATAGAATTTGAATAGCCTACTGGCCTATATCAACCGATCTATCGTGGATAGGGCCGCCATATTTGGCAGTTATACAACACTCGTCAAGTTCTATCCACTATAGATCGGAAGATAGGCCAGGAGGCTATTCAAATTCTAACAGTCGGCTATTCATAGCACCGCCCCCTAGCGGCGGAAGTGGAAACTAATTAGGTCAGCGTGTAGGACTTGACGAGTGTTGTATAACTGCCATATATGAAGACCCTATCGGCCTTAATTTAGGAGATATACGTCAGAATGTTATTCATATTCCAAATAATGTCTGGTCCACTGAATCGCCGACTGAATTGTGAACTGTGAACTGCTCTCTAACTTCGCGAACGTCCTTCAGAGCCCATCGCGTTGCATAGCTGAGGAAGCACAGTGGACATTTGTAGGACTTGTCACCAGTATGAATTCTTTGATGCTTCTTCAGGCTTCCATTTCCTATACTGCAATAAGGGTGACGCAGTGAAGGATATATATCCACCTTCACTGGATTTGAAGGAAACTACAGATAGCCCTACAGGCACATCTTATTTAGATCTCTATCTCTATAAAAATGAAACGGGCATTCTCTCTCGTCGACTTTATGACAAAAGAGATGATTACAATTTCGACATCGTAAACTATCCCTTTCTGGATAATAATATTCCAGTGGGACCTGCATATGGCGTATACATATCTCGCTTAGTAGCATTTGCTAGATCCTGTGTTAAATGTGATGATTTTAACTAACGTCACAAAACATTGTTGCAGAAACTTATAAAACAGGGCTATTCCACCAAGCGCCTCCACTCAAAGTTTCTCAAATTTGGCGATACATATCGCATGCTGATAGCAAAATACGAATGTGGCGTGCAAGATCTATGGCGCTATGTTTCGTAACTTGTGTCTAATTCCGCTTAACCCGGGGCTAGGGGCCGTATGAACCCATGTACTTCAAGATCCTCATGGTACTCATATGAAAAGTCACAATCAAAGCGTGACTGAGATACATCTTTTTTTTAGATGACGACTCTATAACGAATATTATGGATTAAGAATACTGATCAGCGATACGGATTTGATATTTTTGGAACATCATGATGTCTTGCCGGCATCATTGAAAACTGTTGACCGCTTCTCTCTTGCAGGAACAAGCTTATGTTTATGTATACTATGATTGTCTTTTTGAATTTGGTGCTAATACTGTTATATGGAATATGAAATAGGTCTTTGGATTATGGACGCGGATATTCTCTAATGGACGACGGCTGGATAATGAATGACGGACTAGACGCTTGTAATTCGAATGTCTTTTCACCAGCAGGAGCTATTTCGTGCGACTTAGGCTTCCATTTGCTATACTAAGAAATGGGGATATTGAGCCTTTGAATGGCTTTTCATCAGTAGGAGCTGAATGGGCACAGTGGACATTTATATGGCTTTTCACCAGTATGAGTTCTTTCGTGACGCTTTAGGTGTGCGCGTGATTTAGAGCTATAGAGATAATCTGAACTTTTATATGGTATATATCCAGTGTGCATTGTTTCGTGAATCTTTACACAACAGCTGCTTACACACCAATATACCCCTTTCGCTTTGTTGTCATTTTCATGTGGGTGTAATTTAACAAGTGCTGACGGTGACTTGGGTGAGACATCTAGAATTACACTTGCAATGATGTACAAAAAATAATACTTCATATCAGAAATAGCACAGGTATATATCCTCCAATCATAAGAAACATGTGCACCAAGTTTCGTATCCGTCCACTGAAAGCGGACACTTGCAGCAAATTCTCGATGTACAGGTGTAGGCTTACATGTGCACTTCTGCTAAACAGAAAACCTTATCATTAGATTTGGACATTAGAGCACCCTAGCACCCCTGGGGTGGTGCCATAACTGCAAACCTTAGTGGAATACCAACCTCGCATATTATTATTTTAATTCTTATTTATTTATATTTTATTTTGTTGAACCAAACACTTTATAATTTTTCAGAGATGGGACACCGACATTGACGACGACATTCTCTCCCCCCTCTCAGAATCTCTCTCCGTACTTCTAAAGGCGACACAAAACGAGTCCTTCTCTTATTTCAAAATTGTCTTCCATGACTAACGATCGCCTTTTGTGTGAGTTATTTCATGTCTCTCGCCTTTTGTGTGAGTTATTTCATGTCTCTCGCCTTTTGTGTGAGTTATTTCATGTCTCTTGAGGGTTTTCCTCCTGGCAACAATAAACTTTATAACAGTATGAGTTTCAGCATGCTCCTTCAGGATTCTATTTAGTGTACGACTATAAGGACATATTCAGCATTTGAGCGGCTTCTCGCCAGTATGAGTTCTTTCATGCTGCTTTAGGTTTCTATTTGTTATAGTGCTGTACGGGCATATTGAGCATTAATGTTTTCTCACCAGTATGAGTGAGTTCATGTCGTTTCAGGCTGTCATTTTTTTTGTGCAGCTATACGGGAATATTGAGCATCTGAATGGCTTTCCACCAGTATGAGTTATTTCATATTGCCTTAGGTGTCAACTGTCCAGCTGAATGAGCAAAGTGAACATTTGATTGGCTTCTCTCCATTATGAGAGCGTTCATTCCGTTCCAGGTTTCCAATTATTGCCCAGTTGTACGGGCACCGTGAGCATTAGAACGGGGTTTCACCAGTATGACTTCTTTCGTGCTGCCTTAGTTGTCCACTCTGTTTACAACTGAATAAGCACAATGGATATTTGAATGCCTTTTCACCAGTAGGAGTTCTTTCATGTTCCCTTAGGTGTCCACTCCGTGTGCAGCTGAATGGGCACAGTTGATATTTGAATGGCTTTTTACCAGTATGATTAATTTCATGCTGCCTTAAGCTTCCTCTTTTATGCTGCTGTAAGGGCATATTGAGCATTTGAATGGCTTTTCACCAGTGTGAGTTCTTTCATTTTGCCTTAGGTGTCCACTCCATGTGCAGCTGAATGGGCACAGTTGATATTTGAATGGCTTTTCACCAGTATGATTCATTTCATGCTGCCTTAAGCTTCCTCTTATATGCTGCTGTAAGGGCATATTGAGCGTTTGAATGGCTTTTCACCAGTATGAGACCGTGCATGTCGTTTGAGGCTTCCACTCTGATTACAGCTTACATGTCTCTTGAGAGGTTTTCCTCCTGGCAACAATGAACATCTGTATAGCTTTATACCAGTATGAGTTTCATCATGCACCTTCAGGATTCTATTTAGTGTACGGCTATGAGGACATATTCAGCATTTGAGCGGCTTCTCACCAGTATGAGTTCTTTCATGCTGCTTTAGGTATCTATTTTTCATAGTGCTATACGGGTATATTGAGCATTAATGTCTTCTCACCAGTATGAGTGAGTTCATGTCGTTTCAGGCTTCCATTTTTTGTGCAGCTATATGGGCATATTGAGCATCTTAATGGCTTTTCACCAGTATGAGTTCTTTCATGTTGCCTTAGGTCTCCACTCCGTTTACAGCTGACTGAGCACAGTGGACATTTGAATGGCTTTTCAGCAGTATGAGTTCTTTCATGTCGCCTTAGGTGTCCACTCCGATTACAGCTGAATGGGCACAGTGGACATTTGAATGGCTTTTCATCAGTATGAGTTCTTTCATGTTGCCTTAGGTTTCCACTCCGTTTACAGCTGAATGGGCACAGTGAACATTTGAATGGCTTTTCATCAGTATGAGTTCTTTCATGTTTCCTTAGGTCTCCACTCTGTTTACAGCTGTATGGGCACAGTGGACATTTGAATGGCTTTTCACCAGTATGAGTTCTTTCATGTTTCCTTAGGTCTCCACTCTGTTTACAGCTGAATGGGCACAGTGGACATTTGAATGGCTTTTCACCAGTATGAATCATTTCATGTAGTTTCAGTTTTCCGCCCGTTATACTGCTATACGGGCATATTGAACATCTGAATGGCTTTTCACCAGTATGAGTTCTTACATGTTGTCTTAGGTTTCCACTCTCTTTACAGCTGAATGAGCACAATGGACATTTGAATGGCTTCTCACCAGTATGAGAGAGTTTATGTCGTTTCAGGTGTCCACTTGTTGTACAGCTATACGGGCATATTGAGCATTTGAATGGCTTTTCACCAGTATGAGTCATTTCATGTTGCCTTAGGTCTCCACTCTGTTTACAGCTGAATGGGCACAGTGGACATTTGAATGGCTTTTCACCAGTATGAATCATTTCATGTAGTTTCAGTTTTCCGACCGTTATACTGCTATACGGGCATATTGAACATCTGAATGGCTTTTCACCAGTATGAGTTCTTACATGTTGTCTTAGGTTTCCACTCTGTGTA
This sequence comes from Hanleya hanleyi, assembly GCA_036873755.1. NCBI lineage: Eukaryota > Metazoa > Mollusca > Polyplacophora > Lepidopleurida > Hanleyidae > Hanleya > Hanleya hanleyi. Next base: position 8,202 of record JAVTVY010012623.1, read on the forward strand.
CAGCTGAATGGGCATAGTGGGCATTTGAATGGCTTCTCAACAGTATGAGAGCATTCATGTCGTTTCAGGGTTCCACTACTTCTACATCTATATGGGCACCGTAAGCATTTAAATGGTTTTTCACCAGTGTGACTTCTTTCATTTTGCTTTAGGTTTTCACTCTGTTTACAGCTGAATAGGCACAGTGGACATTTGAATAGCTTTTTATCAGTACGAGTTTTCTCATGCTGCATTAGGTGCCCACAGCAATATGCCCTTTTTGCTTTGTTGCCACTTCCATGTTGGTGTAATTTAACATGTGCTGACGGTGACTTGGATGAGACTTCTCTGGATTCTACGATGTCTCTCTTTGTTTCAGAATGATCAGTAGCTGATTCCCGAATATGTGCAATGTTTATCGCAGCATTGCTTCTCAATTTGTGATTAACCTGGTACAAGGTCACTGGATAAGGGCTGTCTGGTCCCATGGTCATCTTGTCAGCCACGGTATAGTTGTCTGAATTATTCTAAAACAAGGAACCAACCAATAATCAGACATCCTCAGATATATCAGTTAGATACTGTTAAAGCTCAGACTCAAAAGTCGCAAAAAAACAGCATCAACTGACTTTTCAAATTGTTTTCGGCTTTTGGGGGGGGGGGGCTTTTTCTTGTGCATTATAGCATGGAGTTTTTAATATATCCAAAATATGACACCTAAATAACCAAAATAATCTTACAATGTTATGGCACGGCAGATATGGCGACTGTGAAAATATTATATTCGTTTTGGTTCAAGGTGTCATATTTTAGACCATAAAAAAAATCCATCCTAAAATGTATACGAAAAGTCAAAAACAGACAAAACCCCAATTTCAAACTTCAGTCGACGCTGTTTTATATCACTTTAGACTGTGAGCATCAAAAAATCAAACCTGGGTATTTCCTTTGAACATAACAGTTACAAAAATATATTTTTTTACTTTATTAACACCGTATTAGCACATTCAAATAGCATACGACAAGAAGACGTGTGGAGAAATAGCCAGGTTTCTAATATGTCACTTTTGTGTAGCGTGCCAGAAACGCGTTCTGATATCGCCACAACTGACACGTGCTGTGAGTACTGAGATATTGAATAACATTAGAGCTATTTATCAGCTGTTGTTTCAGCTGTCAAAACACGTGTTGTGGAAATAAGTCTTGGGGAGTTTTTTCATACACTGTAAACTTAGGTGTTAACTTACTGAACTCCTTACTGGATGCGTAATTGTGTTCAAATTGTTAACTTTCATGCTCAATTTGTTAACTTCCATGTTCAATTTTGAACGTTAACATTCAAACCATTAACGCAGGTATTCAAACGCAGAATGCATTATTGAACAACTTTAACACATATATTCAAAGTTTGAACAATAGCATTCTAAGCTCTAACAGAAGTGTTTGTAACTTTAGCACGCAATACTGGCGTTAATGGTTTGAATGCTCGAGTTCAAAATTAAACATGTAGTTAACAATTTGAACACAATTACATGTACGCGTTCAATAATTGTTACAATTCAGGCGTTAATAAGAGAACACCTATAAAGTTTACAGTGTATGCTACCCTATCTGCTCCATTGTTCACATGATCTTCCTAGTGAGCATGGTGACGTATCATCTCATATGTGTAGCATCCTACATCTTAAAACATGCATGTATGAGATTACACACTAAATACTGGAGTGTTACAGTTAACACCTTAACGGTATCAGCAATTATTGATCGTCAAGTATTTGGGAGTAACTTTCATCGTTACAACGTTGAAAACTAGCAACCATGAAACTTGACAAACAACTCGCGGAATACTTTGTGTATGAACGTTGTCGATTTCCAACATCTTGTTCATCGAGATCAGACCAGACACTCTTACAGGGTTAGCTACAACACTTCCGTGTCAAGAGTGTACATAATAGAATAACTAGGAATAACCATTTTAAATCACTTTCTAGCAATAAGCCATACCTGTATTGAGAACAACAGAATAATGTAAGGTTTCTGATCTTCTTTTTCACGAGTTATTTGAAATATATACATCTATCCTAAGAATATAAGCTTATCTCTACATTGCCCAGAAAATATGTCGAATCACAGCTTACTTGATTAAATGGTTTAGTTTCAATATGAGAATCAATGGTTGGATGTCCAGTCACGTCAAGCATGGTACATGTAGCTAGTTCCATTTTCGTCATAGTTGTTTCGAGTTCGATGCTTGTCGCTTCTGTCAGGGTGGTGGCAATTTCAGTTTTCATTTCACACTGGGTCTCTGCTTCTCTTTTCTTGGGCAGATTTCCTTTTGAATATCTGAAAAACTCCTCCTGTATCATTGAAGCGGTATCTTGATCATCAGGTTCCACTTTTATTGATAAATCTTCCATTTCTCGTCTTCATGAAATAGCACGATACAGGAACTGTGTGAACATGAAAAAATAGAATGCAATGGAGGTCATTCAAAATCTTGAAAAGTCAGCAATTGAATCTATCGATGATGATGATAATGATGATGACACTAACAATATGTGGATCAAGTGCGTCTTTGAGACTTTGCTTTGACTAGAACATTCACCCACTGGTCAATCTCGATACGAGGACGATATTGAAATAGGAAACACGTGAAAAAAATATATATATATATATATTTATATTCATTTTGTATGAAATTTTAGTCAATGGGAATGTCAATCGGGCCTAACCCAGTATAAGGTGTCAATTTGATGCGAATTTCTTCTTTCAATATCTTCCTCATGTCGAAATTGACAAGTGGGTGAATTTTCATGACCATACTCTACATGTACATGCCATTGGAAAGAAATTGCTAAGAGACTTGACAAGGTGTGGGAGAATTCCATTAATCAGACTTTCGAAGAAAAATCCCCTTAATGAACATAATGTTCACTTGTAATTCTGTCTATACTATGCAATAAAGAGGTAAATGAAGCATATATCCAGGCCAAATAGGAATCTCAAACCGACAACTTGTTGCCTGCAGAAGCTGGATACAGCTTTCGTTTCATTAAGGTCCAATGAATCAACACACCCCCTGTGGCTACCGCGAGATTGATCTAATCAAAACCCCTCGGCTTTTCCCAAGTGATTGAGACCCATGTGTAGTGTGATTTGGGGAAGAGATAGTTCTATGTGACCTGGGATGATCAAGACATACATGTAGTTGGTTACATTCAGGCATACAGGACAGAAATAGAAATTAATATATCTGTACAGGGGCATGACTGACTTAGCACTCTGTAAAATAAGAAACCAGATAAATAAGCCATACCGAACACGGATCTCCAGATATAACTTGAACATTCAACTACAAATAACAAAATCGGAGACGAAAGATGCATAACTCCATAAGCCTAGGCAAGTAATCCTTTGTTGGCTTGTAAAATACAACAATATAAATAAGTTTTCCAAAATATAGTACGTAGCTATACCGAACACAGTTCTGCAGATATAGTTGGTTACATTCAAGCATATAGGACAGAAATAGAAATTATTATATCTGTAAAGTGGCATTACTCTGTAAAATATGGACCGAGGGAAGCCACTTGCGATAGGCCTCTGATTTAGCACTCTGTAAAAGAAGAACCCAGATGAGAAAGCTGTACCGAACACGGATCTGCATATATAACTTTAGCTACAGATAACAAAATCAGAGATTATTACATCTGAAAGTGGCATAACTCCATAAGCCGAGGTGAGTAATCCTTTGCTGGCTTGTAGAATACAACAATATAAGTAAGTTTCCAAAACATACTTAGCTATACCGAACACAGTTCTGCAGATATAGTTGTTGGTTACAGTAGAAATTGATATATCTGTAAAGAGGCATAACTCTGTCAAATAAGGGCCGAGAGGAGTCACTTTCGATAAGCATCTGACTTAGCACTGGGTGAAGGGTAAAAACTGCTTGAAAATTTCTTTGTAGAGCACAAACCATCAAATCTTGTCTGTTTTTCCTTGATGGGATCTAACAGAGCCAATATATCTCCATTCGATTTCATATGACATGTAGCCCGAAACCATCGGATAAGGAGTCTATTTTTTTGTTTGGTTGTTGTCGAATGGACTCCTTTAGACCGAGACGAAACGAAAAAAATGAACATCAGTCGCTCGGGATCTTTCAATGCACACGGTGTGGAGAATTGCATGAGACAGTGCCACGAAAAACATTTTATCTAATAAATAATGTGATTTGGCATCTCCAGCACTATGACAACCACCTAGTGACTCCTTTAATCAGATGGAATCGGCCTTCAACCACAGATTTTGTCAACAAAACTGTTGTTTCTTTCGCCACAGTTGACAGGGACATGAACAGAATGGGGATGACCTTTTGGCTCACGTCATCAAGAAATCGATCCATGCCGGTTATAAACCAATAGCGATGTGTGTTTATTCACATGATCAGAAAGGTCACGAGATAAAAATAGCGAAGTTTCATATTCTTACAAGATGTCAGAAAGGCATGAAAACTTTAAAATCAGTCATGGTTTTTCTCACACACCTGATCACATTTTGCCAGCATCAAAACAGTCGTGAGAGATGGTACATGGACAGAGAAGCTCATGTCCACAGTCGGTCAAACTGTATCAAATTGGCATATTATTTATCTCCCGTTTCGTTATCTTCGTCAGCGAATGATTGCGAAAAGGCACTTTTCGGCAGACCAGCTTTTATCGCGGAAATTTAACCTACGGATGCTCTAAGCTGTGATAGAAATGCCACGCCTCTTTACCCTATATTTACCTATCACAACCAGAGTTTCTGAGTTAATATGGCATGGTATCAAAACGGCCATTTTAGCGGATATAAGTGTATAGTTCTCTGGAAATAATAATTCTCCTTTAGTGTGACAGAAACCCACCATTACACATTAGGCGTACAATTAGTATTCTGTCCTGTACACATTGCCCAGTCCACAAAGATCACAATGCTAAACCTCAGTGTAAAAATTTATTTGTAATTTCTCTACTCTCAATAGGGAAAATGGAAAGGTAGCCTGGCTGATTTCTCTTATCATAATTGTGAATGAGCACGGTACATTTCCAAGGCAACGCATGTTTACTCCACCTAGAGCACAGGTACTGACTGAGCTGAAGAAGAAATAACATATACCGGTAGATTAGTTTTAGACGGACGAAGGAGAATTTTTGCACACTCGGCACTGTACCCGTTCCCCCGTTTTCCATTTCAGTTCTCATTCTAACACGGCTAGGCTTACCTCTTCAGCAAAATCACTGATTCCTTTTCCGACTAGAATTTCCTTCTTTTGGTTAATAATTCGCGGTTTTCATTGCATGATGCGTGCATGTAACTTGGCTTTCCTGTTTCTTTTCTTCTTTGTCTTCTACTCGTTGAAAATGGCTCGCCACAACAGATCGAACGTTTGTCGAGTTATGAGAAAAGCGTGACCTGTCATAGACAGGGAACGGGGACTGCGCAATAACCTGTTAAATTCAAACTAAGGAACTCAAGCTATGATAGGTGTATATAGAGTGAGGGGCGTGGCAACCCCTATCACAGATAGGGATATGAATTATGATATAACAACAACAACAGCAATTAATCAACGCAAATTAAATTAGACTCATTCAGCTGAATGTTTTCCAGGCAATACATAGATTGTGTTGGTGCACAGGTTCAATATAAAAGCCGGCATGGCTAAAGGCATATTTGAACGCTCAATGCCCACATCACTTATGCCGACACCAGAAGCAGTTGGTCTTCAGTGGGATCGATGTTCATTTCTCGCGCACCGATATTAAACTCCATACTTGTATCAGTCATTAGGACGGTCCGATACTTAACCGGATACCTGTGGATGAGAAAGTTTAAATATAGATCTGAATTCGCCACTGATATTGGCGAGCTGAAACTCACATACCCGCTACACATATAATTCAGGTTGTTTTGATGCAAAATTGAGATCCGTATGGATAGTTGAATGAAAGAAGTTTAAAGGTGTTTTGTGAAATTTGCCAGCCATCGTTAGCGGTAAACAAGATTTCACTTTTGACAAAGGGATATTTAAAATTTGTTTCAAATAGCATTTTAGGACTACTTGTACTTAATGATTTCCTATTTGTTTCTACATTAGAATGTCCAGTTTTGACAGAATGCTTTACCTAATTAAATATGGATATGCCAAGATGACGTGATGAAACAACTTTTGTGGAGAACTTACTTCAAACATGTGATTGTGGGAACCCATTTTATGTCACCGTACAAACAGCGGTAACATTTTTTTTTCCAAATATGAGATCTTGTGTGCGTTACCATACCAAATATTTACACAGTTGGGAAATGTTTCTAAACATGGTCTCATCCAAGTACTTTTTTCCTTTTTTTTTCACAAATTCTTCACCATAACAGTACGCATTCTGAGGTTTCAGAACTTGCTTGTGATTTGTTTATTGTTCATACTTATTTATCGGCGACTTCAACATTAACAGTGTGTCACTGGTTTTACTACTGATTAAATCTGCAGATCAATTAACTTCCTCTGAGCGGGATAATAGATGGGTAGATAAATTCAAATTATTGTCCACATGTTGTCAGTTAATCTGTAGATGACGTAACTTTTTCTGTATTCTTCGTGGTACTCGCTTCGCATTTAACCAGCACACAGGCGAGACATTCCTGGACAGAGCTATCACTATGGAGGAGGTATTGGGAGCGGCAAAATGCCTTACAGTGGGGAAGGCGCCAGGCCCTGATGGAATTTTTCCGGATCGCCTGTTAAACCCAAGGCAATACCTCGCCAAATGACTGAGTGATGCGCTAGGTATACTCTATGAGGCATTCCAGACCATTCTACCAATCAAGAAGCCTCTAGAATACACATTATTACTGCATCATCTGACCTAGATACAATTTGCAATAGTGTTCCAGAAAGCTCGAAGTGATTGACCCACATAATAGTACGTAAACAAGCTTGCGTCAGCCCTAGATTCTAGAAACATCCACAATGTCTAATAATAGTCTACACTACCATGACAATAGTTTATCATATTGGGGTCATTTCTGGCTTATTTGCATACCCCTCGAGTTGTGGATCATAGGCAAATTCAAAATGGCGGTCACGTGGGGATACCAGAAAAGTGAGTTTTGCTAATTCATCATGCAGTTTTTTGCGGCGAAATTGCGGCGAAATAAAATTTCGGAAAATCTGATCGAAAAATCGACCAAAAATGCCGTTTCGAAAATGACGTCACTGTGACGTCATCAAAGCAGCCGTCTTGGATTTTTTCACATTTTCTGGTAGAGCATGATCCAAGGGTATGGTGTGGCAAGTTTCAACCCCCCTAGTTCAAGACGTAAAAAAAAATAATTATAGGCCATACCCCCCCCACCCAGGACAGGTCCGACAAAGCCCAGGACAGATAGGGTTAATGTAAGCAATTATTTGCTACGATCGCAAATCCATCGTGTAAAAACGCTAACAAGTGACAATGTACTCTGTACAGGATGTTTCTCAGAACGGAATAATATTTAAATGTGTACACATCAACGTGGATGATATCTGCGTTAAATGTTTTTCAACAAACAGGTACACCTGCAAAGAGACGGATTCGAACACGTATATGTAGACACACGATTTCTCGTTTTCTGTTCTCAATCTTGTTTTTCATGAGCATTGAGCGCTACTCACTTTCCACTAGTTTGTACCTGCTCCTTCCGAAGCCCTCTCGTTGCATAGCTAAGGAAGCACAGTGGACATTTGTATGGCTTTTCACCAGTATGAATTCTTTCACGCTCCTTCAGGCTTTCATTTCCTTTGCTGCAATAAGGGCATATTGAGCACCTGCTTGGTTTTCACCAGTATGAGTTATTCCATGCTGCTTAAGGCTTCCATTTGTTATACTGCTATATTGAGATATTGAGAAGTTGAATGGCTTCTCATCAGTACCGATTTAGGAGTTAATGACCGCCTTAGTGAATATTATCGTGTAATAGTTTTTCGATGTTTAGTTTTAGACCGTCAATCAAAAAACCGAGCGGCGTAGCCGCGAGGTTTTTTGATGAGGTCTAAAACTAAACATCGAACAATTATTACACGATAATATTCACTAAGAAGGTCATTAACTCCATTCTAACATGCACAATGATAAATATTTCCTCATTTCATAAGCGGAATGGCAAAATTTCTGCAAACTTATCCCGTGTTGAACGAAGAATTTCGTGCTGTTCGTTCACGAGATGCAGCTGTGTGAACTCCGCCCACTGCGCAGTGTGTGAACCAATCGTCGCTCAGCTTTGTAGCACTGTGTCACAAGAATGAGACGTCACCTATTCGGCCCGTGAATGAAAGAGATCACAACGAACAAATGCAGATTATCGTGTGATAATCTCTGTATGTTTTTGAGATTTGGACCAATCAGCGCATGGCTGTAAGGTGGAGCATGTTAGAATATTTCATGTTGCCTTAGGTGTCCACTCTGATAACAGCTAAATGGGCACAGCGGACATTTATCTAGTTCTTTCATGACGCTTTACGCGATAAAGAAATATAGGGAAAATATAAGCATGTGTATGGTATATCTCCAGTATGCATTGTTTCGTGAATCTTTGCACAGTAGCTGCTTACACAGGAATATGCCCTTTTTGCATTGCTGCCACTTTCATGTGGCTGTGATTTGACTTGTGTTAACGGAGACTCGGGTGAGACTTCTAGAATTACGCTTGCGATGATATACAAAAAAATAAAAGACATTGGTAGATTCTCCACTCTGAAGAAACATTTGTACCAAGTTTCATTATCATCCATTGAAAGCTGACAATTGCAGCAAACTTTCGATGTACAGGTATAGGCCTACATGTGCAATGCTGCTAAACAAAGAACTTTATCGTTAACTTTTGACATCAGAGCGCGAGTTATTGCATGCTCCTTCGGGCTTCCAGTTATTTTGCTATAAGGACATATTTAACTTTTCATCCTGTATGAGTTCGTTTATGTCGTTTCAGGTTTCCACTTCTTGTACAGCTATACTGGCACAGTCAGAATTTAAACGGTTTTTCACCAGTATGAGTTTTTTCATGTTGCCTTAGGTATCCAGTTTGTTTCTAAATGGGCATAGTGGACACTTGAACGGCTTTTCACCAGTATGAGTTCTTTCATGCTGCTTTAGGTTTCCATTTGTTATAGTGCTATATGGGCATATTGAGCATTTGAATGGTTTTTCACCAGTATGAGTTCTTTCATGGCGCCTTAGGTTTCCATTTGTTATAGTGCTATATGGGCATATTGAGCATTTGAATGACTTTTCACCAGTATGAGTTCTTTCATGTCGCATCTACTATATGCAGATGATCTACTTATTTTGTCTGAATCGAAAGAAGGATTACAGCCTTGACTTGCTAGGGGGTACTGTAACACATGGCAGGGGGTACTGTAACACATGGCATCTCAAGATCACAAAATCCCAGACTATGATAGTCCAAAAATACAAATCGAAGAAACAAATCCAACCCAAGTTTCACTACAACAACATCCCTCTCCAAAACGGTGACCAGTATCGCTACCTAGGGACAATCATCAATGAGAAAGGATTCTTCTCCCACTCAACCGTCGATCTTAAACAAAAAGCCCTTAAAGCCCTCTTTAAACTTCAGGAAACTACATCAAACTGCTCCTTCCCAACCCACCTAAAACTCAACTTTTCCACGCACTAATAAAACCAATACTACTCTACAACTGTGAAGTCTGGGGACTCGACACCAAACTCACAGAAAATCACCCAACCTTACTCCAACTCAAACTTGAAAAAGTCCTCAAACTGCCTTTCGAACAAGTCTTAACAAAATTCTGCAAATGGACTCTACATGTTCCAAGGCAATCCACCAACATTGCATGTCTAGCAGAACTAGGACAATTTCCACTCTATTTAGATATAATCGCAAGGACACTAAAGTACAGAAACCGACTTTCTCTCACCACCAATTCCCTTCTTAAAGACGTTTTTGACACTTACTCCTCTTCCCCTACAGACGCTCCTGCTCACAACTGGGAAAATTCCTGCACCCACTTCTTGAAACTTCTGAACACTGATATCCCCCTGCAATCCAGCAAATACTGCATGTAAACAAACAAAACGGCTCATTTCCAGATTGCAAGAGGACTATAAATCCTCTTTCTTCGAAAAGCTAACAGTAACTAGAGCAACAGTTCTAAGAGGGAAAACTTACCCTATTTACAAAAATATACAAAGAACATAACATCCAGAACTATTTTGAAACATCAAATCCACTACACACAAACAAACCATCAGTAAACTCCGCATCAGCGCCCACAAACTGCAGATTGAAACTGGGAGATACAAGAAAATACCACGACACCAAAGACTATGTACCGAATGCCACACAAACCAAATAGAAGACGAAAAACACTTCCTACTTTATTGCCCAAAATATGACACCTCTCGCCTGTCATTGATTTCCCTGTTACCCAATCTTTTGGACAGAGGAATCTCTGACGACGAAAAATTGACAATCCTCCACAACCCGAACAACCCCAAAGTCGCACCAAAATAACTCCTCCAGCAGAGCACTTCCTGTTGTCCACTATGTAAATAGTACTACTTTTACTTTATTATTGCGATTATGTTGTATCGCAATGTATGCACTGTATATAATGTAAATATTTTCAACTAATTTGTCTCTTGCCATGCTTTGTATGTCTCAAAGTCGTGCAATAAAACTATTGATTGATTGTTAACTATAACACACTGTACCCTTTCCTCCGTTTTTCATTTTAATTCTCATTCTAAGATGGTTAAGCCTACCTCCTCAGCAAAATCACTGATTCTTTATTCGACCAGAATTTCCTTCTTTTAGTTAATAATCGCGGCGTCCATGGAATGCTGCGTGCATGCATAACTTGACTTTCCTATATCTCTTTTCTTCTTTCTCGTCTTCTCGTTCAGAATTGCTCGCCACAACAGATCGAACGTTTGCCGATTTATGTCAAAAGTGTAACCTGTCATAGACCGGGAACGCGGACTGCGCAATAACTGGTTAAACTAAAACCCATAGGCCAAAAAGCTATAGGAGCGGCACCCAATATCACAGAGTGGGACCTGATCTATGATATAACAACAACAATTAATCAACACAAATTGAATTAGACTCCGTCAGCGGAGTGTTATCGAGCCAATAAATAGATTGTGCTGCATGATAAACAGAATCAATCAATATAAAAGCCGGCATGACTATTGGCTTGTACACGGGTCAAACATGAATTTAAAAACATATTTGACTGAGATTTGGTTCATTTACACGTATCCATCCATTTATGATAATTGAACTGGACCATCACTGATGAATGGACATGATGTTCTCTTCCCTGACCGGGTACAAATCAGATTGGCTCCGATTCAACAAACTACTTTACTGGATCATTGATCCAAGAATGATGGATCGACAAGCCAAACATGCTTATGTAAACTTCAAACTTTTGCTTTACATTTCACAGCATTCTACAGGCAGTTTTTCAGTGCAGGTAAGTTGTCATTAATTTATAGTTAAATACTGTGAAATACACAATTTAATTTAGTTTTACAGTTATTTACTGTGAATTCACAATAGTAGGCCTACTGTAAAATATACAACCGATTTATTCAATCATTACGGTAGGCAAAATATGCTGAACAGCTAATATTATTTTGTCAACTTTAGCGTTTTACACACGGAATATGCGATTACGGTAAACTCGGAATTCGCGATCATGGCAAACAAATTATTACGGTACCTTTCCCTAATCGATACTTCGTAGAACGTCGAGTCCTATAGAATATATCATCCGTGTTATAGAAATACTTGCCTGGTTCTGGTTAATGTAAGCAATTCTTCGCTACGATCGCAAATCCATCGTGTAAAACGCTAACAATTGACAAAGTACTCTGTACAGGATGTTTTCGCAGAATGGAAATAATATTTAATGTGTACATGCAATTGTGAATGATATCTGCGTTGAATGTTTTTCAATTGATTCACCTGAAGAGAGACGGATTGGTATACGTATATGTAGACACACAATTTCTGTTCCCAACCTTGTCTTTCATGAGCATTGATCCCCATTCATGTGGATTCTTGCAGGTCTCTTCATGATCTCCGAGAAGAAACCTTTCTGGACACTGAACATTTCTATGGTGTTTTACCAGTATGCGATTGTTCATGCTCTTTCAGGCTTCTATTTCTTTCATGTCGTTTCAGGTTTCCAATTATTGCACAACTATACGGGCACCGCGAGCATTTCATGACCTTTTCGCTGGTAGGAGTCCTTTCAAGCTCCTTCAGAGACGTTCGTGAAGTTAGAGAGCAGTTCACAATTCAGTCGGCGATTCAGTGGACCAGTCATTATTTGGAATATGAATAATATTCTGACGTATATCTTCTAAATTAAGGTAGATAGGGTCTTCATATTTGGTAGTTATACAACACTCGTCAAGTCCTACACGCTGACCTAATTAGTTTCCACTTCCGCTGCTAGAGGGCGGTGCTGTGAATAGCCGACTGATATAATTTGAATAGCCTACCGGCCTATATCTCCCGATCTATAGTGGATAGGGCCTCCATATTTGGCAGTTATACAACACTCGTCAAGTCCTACACAGTGACCTAATTAGTTTCTACACGCTGACCTAATTAGTTTCCACTTCCGCCGCCAGGGGGCGGTGCTGTGAATAGACGACTGATAGAATTTGAATAGCCTACTGGCCTATATATCCGGATCTGTAGTGGATAGGGCCTCCATATTTGGCAGTTATACAACACTCGTCAAGTCCTACACGCTGACCTATTTAGTTTCCACTTCCGCCGCTAGGGGGCGGTGCTGCGAACAGCCGACTGATAGAAATTGAACAGCCTACTGGGCTACATCTCCGGATCTATAGTGGATAGGGCCTCCATATTTGGCAGTTATACCACACTCGTAGAGTCCTACACGCTGACCTAATTAGTTCCACTTCCGCCGCTAGTGGGGCGGTGCTGTGAATAACCGACTGATAGAATTTGAATAGCCTACTGGCCTATATCAACCGATCTATAGTGAATAGGGCCGCCATATTTGGCAGTTATACAACACTCGTCAAGTTCTATCCACTATAGATCGGAAGATAGGCCAGGAGGCTATTCAAATTCTAACAGCCGGCTATTCACAGCACCACCCCCTAGCGGCGGAAGTGGAAACTAATTAGGTCAGCGTGTAGGACTTGACGAGTGTTGTATAACTGCCATATATGAAGACCCTATCTGCCTTAATTTAGGAGATATACGTCAGAATGTTATTCATATTCCAAATAATGTTTGGTCCACTGAATCGCCGACTGAATTGTGAACTGTGAACTGCTAACTTCGCGAACGTCCTTCAGAGCCCATCGCGTTGCATAGCTGAGGAAGCACAGTGGACATTTGTAGGACTTGTCACCAGTATGAATTCTTTGATGCTTCTTGAGGCTTCCATTTCTATACTGCAATAAGGGTGACGCAGTGAAGGATATATATCCACCTTCACTGGATTTGAAGGAAACTACAGATAGCCCTACAGGCACATCTTATTTAGATCTCCATCTCTATAAAAATGAAGCGGGCATTCTCTCTCGTCGACTTTATGACAAAAGAGATGATTATAATTTCGACATCGTAAACTATCCCTTTCTGGACAGTAATATTCCAGTGGGACCTGCATATGGCGTATACATATCTCGCTTAGTAGCATTTGCTAGATCCTGTGTTAAATGTGATGATTTTAACCAACATCACAAAACATTGTTGCAGAAACTTATAAAACAGGGCTATTCCACCAAGCGCCTCCACTCAAAGTTTCTCAAATTTGGCGATACATATCGCATGCTGATAGCAAAATACGAACGTAGCGTGCAAGATCTATGGCGCTACGTTTCGTAACTTGTGTCTAATTCCGCTTAACCCGGGGCTAGGGGCCGTATGAACCCATGTACTTCAAGATCCTCATGGTACTCATATGAACAGTCACAATCAAAGCGTGACTGAGATACGTCATTCTTTAGATGACGACTTTACAACGAATATTATGGATTAAGAATACTGATCGCGATACGGATTTGATATTTTTGGAACATCATGATGTCTTGCCGGCATCATTGAAAACTGTTGACCGTTTCTCTCTTGCAGGAAACAAGCTTATGTTTATGTATACTATGATTGTCTTTTTGAATTTGGTGCTAATACTGTTATATGGAATATGAAATAGGTCTTTGGATTATGGACGCGGATATTCTCTAATGGACGACGGCTGGATTATGAATGACGGACTAGACGCTTGTAATTCCAATGTCTTTTCACCAGCAGGAGCTATTTCGTGCGACTTAGGCTTCCATTTGCTATACTAAGAAATGGGGATATTGAGCCTTTGAATGGCTTTTCATCAGTAGGAGTTTTTTCATGTTGCTTAAGGTTTCCAATCTGTACACAGCTGAATGGGCACAGTGTACATTTATATGGCTTTTCACCAGTATGAGTTCTTTCGTGACGCTTTAGGTGTGCGCGTGATTTAGAGCTATAGAGATAATCTGAACTTTTATATGGTATATATCCAGTGTGCATTGTTTCGTGAATCTTTACACAACAGCTGCTTACACACCAATGTACCCCTTTCGCTTTGTTGTCATTTTCATGTGGGTGTAATTTAACAAGTGCTGACGGTGACTTGGGTGAGACATCTAGAATTACACTTGCAATGATGTACAAAAAATAATACTTCATATCAGAAATAGCACAGGTATATATCTTCCAATCATGAGAAACATGTGCACCAAATTTCGTATCCGTCCACTAAAAGCTGACACTTGCAGCAAATTCTTGATGTACAGGTGTAGGCTTACATGTGCACTTCTGCTAAACAGAAAACCTTATCATTAGATTTGGACATTAGAGCACCCCTGGGGTGGTGCCATAACTGCAAACCTTAGTGGAATACCAACCTCGCATATTATTATTTTAATTCTTATTTATTAGGGGGCCAAGCCAGTATGGCTGGTCACCTTTTGTTATTGGTATTATTATTATTCTTCTTCCACCAGATTTTACGTCACTCGTACAGTCAACACCGATACGCCGATATCGCTGAAACTTAACATGGTGATTGACCCAATTTGAGTTTGTTATCTTGGATTTACCTTCCAAAAAAGTATGATTTCAAAGATCTTCTCTGGAACCACTGGGTCGATTGACTCGAAACTTGGTACACATGCTCAATGGATCTGGGGCTCTCAGATTTGCATTTGAAAATTTGTTCCGTAAAACAAGATGGCCGCCATTGACCAAACAAAATTGTCGGATTTTCAAATTACGGATTTGGATGGGTAAAGTGACTACACATATGCATTACCATTTGGCGATCACGAATATGTAAAAATTTTCCTTCTAGGTCACGTGGTTTGGCCGCCATTTTGAATTTTGTCAGAAACGGAACACATCTTGTACAGGCTATAACTCTGGAACTGTGGGGGGTACAGCCTTGCAGTTTGTTGCATTATATTCTCCAGCAGTAGCCCTTTCGGAAGTGTGCCAGCCATTTTCACGTAGCTTCAATAGTTTTGCCGCAAAAGGAGAATCAAAATTGTCAAATTTTCAAATAATGCCGAAAATCGCCTAATTTGAGAAGTACTTTTGTGTAATATTACACGAACGACGAGTCGGATTATTCTGATATTTGGCATGCATACTCGTTGCATAACAGCTATGATGACAGCAAAATTTCAGCATGATCGCATTATTAGTTTCAGAGGTATGGTAGAACGTGACATTTGAGTAGGTCTGAGCTTATGGCTGAAACTAAACTTAACAAAAACAGACTGTGAGAAGCGCTATCTCCGGGCGACTAATTTCCAAGCTCAACTTTCTCCCATCAAGTCATTGTCTGCACTCCAGGGACCGTTTTCTGTACCTATTTTATTCTACTAACATTTTCGATGAGGAGCCATCTGGGGCGCAAACAAAGGCCAGAATCGTGTTTCCCACGTGCTGCTGACCAAGAAAAAGTGTTTTTTGAAGGAGGCCAAGACTGGACTGTATCTTGGCCCCCTGCATTGCCGCTCGCGGCTATATTTTATATTTTATTTTGTTGAACCAAACACTTTATAATTTTTCAGAGATGGGACACCGACATTGACGACGACATTGTCTCCCCCCTCTCAGAATCTCTCTCCGTACTTCTAAAGGCGACACAGAACGAGTCCTTCTCTTATTTCAAAATTGTCTTCCATGACTAACGATCGCCTTTTGTGTAAGTTATTTCATGTCTCTCGCCTTTTGTGTGAGTTATTTCATGTCTCTTGAGGGTTTTCCTCCTGGCAACAATGAACTTTATAACAGTATGAGTTTCAGCATGCTCCTTCAGGATTCTATTTAGTGTACGACTTTAAGGACATATTCAGCATTTGAGCGGCTTCTCACCAGTATGAGTTCTTTCATGCTGCTTTAGGTTTCTATTTGTTATAGTGCTATACGGGCATATTGAGCATTAATGTTTTCTCACCAGTATGAGTGAGTTCATGTCGTTTCAGGCTTTCCTTTTTTGTGCAGCTATACGGGAATATTGAGCATCTGAATGGCTTTCCAGCAGTATGAGTTATTTCATATTGCCTTAGGTGTCAACTCTGTTTACAGCTGAATGAGCAAAGTGAACATTTGAATGGCTTCTCGCCATTATGAGAGCGTTCATTCCCTTCCTGGTTTCCAATTATTGCCCAGTTGTACGGGCACCGTGAATGAGCAAAGTGAACATTTGAATGGCTTCTCTCCATTATGAGAGCGTTCATTCCGTTTCAGGTTTCCAATTATTGCCCAGTTGTACGGGCACCGTGAGCATTAGAACGGGTTTTCACCAGTATGACTTCTTTCGTGCTGCCTTAGTTGTCCACTCCGTTTACAACTGAATAAGCACAATGGATATTTGAATGCCTTTTCACCAGTATGAGTTCTTTCATGTTCCCTTAGGTGTCCACTCCGTGTGCAGCTGAATGGGCACAGTTGATATTTGAATGGCTTTTTGCCAGTATGATTAATTTCATGCTGCCTTAAGCTTCCTCTTTTATGCTGCTGTAAGGGCATATTGAGCATTTGAATGGCTTTTCACCAGTGTGAGTTCTTTCATTTTGCCTTAGGTGTCCACTCCATGTGCAGCTGAATGGGCACAGTTGATATTTGAATGGCTTTTCACCAGTATGATTCATTTCATGCTGCCTTAAGCTTCCTCTTATATGCTGCTGTAAGGGCATATTGAGCATTTGAATGGCTTTTCACCAGTATGACACCGTGCATGTTGTTTGAGGCTTCCACTCTGATTACAGCTTACATGTCTCTTGAGGGTTTTTCCTCCTGGCAACAATGAACATTTGTATAGGTTTATACCAGTATGAGTTTCATCATGCACCTTCAGGATTCTATTTAGTGTACGGCTATGAGGACATATTCAGCATTTGAACGGCTTCTCACCAGTATGAGTTATTTCATGCTGCTTTAGGTATCTATTTGTTATAGTGCTATACGGGTATATTGAGCATTAATGTCTTCTCACCAGTATGAGTGAGTTCATGTCGTTTCAGGCTTCCATTTTTTGTGCAGCTATATGGGCATATTGAGCATCTGAATGGCTTTTCACCAGTATGAGTTCTTTCATGTTGCCTTAGGTCTCCACTCCGTTTACAGCTGACTGAGCACAGTGGACATTTGAATGGCTTTTCAGCAGTATGAGTTCTTTCATGTCGCCTTAGGTGTCCACTCCGATTACAGCTGAATGGGCACAGTGGACATTTAATGGCTTTTCATCAGTATGAGTTCTTTCATGTTGCCTTAGGTGTCCACTCCGTTTACAGCTGAATGGGCACAGTGGACATTTGAATGGCTTTTCACCAGTATGAGTTCTTTCATGTTTCCTTAGGTCTCCACTCTGTTTACAGCTGTATGGGCACAGTGGACATTTGAATGGCTTTTCACCAGTATGAGTTCTTTCATGTTTCCTTAGGTCTCCACTCTGTTTACAGCTGAATGGGCACAGTGGACATTTGAATGACTTTTCACCAGTATGAATCATTTCATGTAGTTTCAGTTTTCCGCCCGTTATACTGCTATACGGGCATATTGAACATTTGAATGGCTTTTCACCAGTATGAGTTCTTACATGTTGTCTTAGGTTTCCACTCTCTTTACAGCTGAATGAGCACAATGGACATTTGAATGGCTTCTCACCAGTATGAGAGAGTTTATGTCGTTTCAGGTGTCCACTTGTTGTACAGCTATACGGGCATATTGAGCATTTGAATGGCTTTTCACCAGTATGAGTCATTTCATGTTGCCTTAGGTGTCCACTCTGTGTACAGCTGAATGGGCATAGTGGACATTTGAATGGCTTTTCAACAGTATGAGAGCATTCATGTCGTTTCAGGGTTCCACTACTTCTACATCTATATGGGCACCGTAAGCATTTAAATGGTTTTTCACCAGTGTTACTTCTTTCATTTTGCTTTAGGTTTTCACTCTGTTTACAGCTGAATAGGCACAGTGGACATTTGAATAGCTTTTTATCAGTACGAGTTTTCTCATGCTGCTTTAGGTGCCCACAGCAATATGCCCTTTTTGCTTTGTTGCCACTTCCATGTTGGTGTAATTTAACATGTGCTGACGGTGACTTGGGTGAGACTTCTCTGGATTCTACGATGTCTCTCTTTGTTTCAGAATGATCAGTAGCTGATTCCCGAATATGTGCAATGTTTATCGCAGCATTGCTCCTCAATTTGTGATTAACCTGGTACAAGGTCACTGGATAAGGGCTGTCTGGTCCCATGGTCATCTTGTCAGCCACGGTATAGTTGTCTGAATTATCCTAAAACAAGGAACCAACCAATAATCAGACATCCTCAGATATATCAGTTAGATATTGTTTAAGCTCAGACTCAAAAGTCGCAAAAAAACAGCATCAACTGACTTTTCAAATTGTTTTCGGCTTTTTTTTGGGGGGGGGGGCTTTTTCTTGTGCATTATAGCATGGAGTTTTTAATATATCCAAAATATGACACCTAAATAACCAAAATAATCTTACAATGTTATGGCACGGCAGATATGGCGACTGTGAAAATATTATATTCGTTTTGGTTCTAGGTGTCATATTTTAGACCATAAACAAATCCATCCTAAAATGTATACGAAAAGTCAAAAACAGACAAAACCCCAATTTCAAACTTCAGTCGACGCTGTTTTATGTCACTTTAGACTGTGAGCATCAAAAAATCAAACCTGGGTATTTTCTTTGAACATAACAGTTACAAAAATATATTTTTTTACTTTATTAACACCGTATTAGCACATTTAAATAGCATACGACAAGAAGACGTGTGGAGAAATAGCCAGGTTTCTAATATGTCACTTTTGTGTAGCGTGCCAGAAATGTCGTTCTGATATCGCCACAACTGACACGTGCTGTGAGTACTGAGATATTGAATAACATTAGAGCTATTTATCAGCTGTTGCTTCAGCTGTCAAAACACGTGTTGTGCAAATAAGTCTTGGGAGTTTTTTCATACACTGTAAACTTAGGTGTTAACTTACTGAACTCCTTACTGGATGCGTAATTGTGTTCAAATTGTTAACTTTCATACTCAATTTGTTAACTTCCATGTTCAATTTTGAACGTTAACATTCAAACCATTAACGCAGGTATTCAAACGCAGAATGCATTATTGAACAACTTTACCACATATATTCAAAGTTTGAACTTGCATTCTAAGCTCTAACAGACGTGCTTGTAACTTTAACACGCAATACTGGCGTTAATGGTTTGAATGCTCGAGTTCAAAATTGAACATGAAGTTAACAATTTGAACACAATTACATGTACGCGTTCAATAATTGTTACAATTCAGGCGTTAATAAGCGAACACCTATAAAGTTTACAGTGTATGCTACCCTATCTGCTCCATTGTTCACATGATCTTCCTAGTGAGCATGGTGACGAATCATCTCATATGTGTAGCATCCTACATCTTAAAACATGCATGTATGAGATTACAAACTAAATACTGGAGTGTTACAGTTAACACCTTAACGGTATCAGCAATTATTGATCGTCAAGTATTTGGGAGTAACTTTCATCGTTACAACATTGAAAACTAGCAACCATACAACTTGACAAACAACTCGCGGAATACTTTGTGTATGAACGTTGTCTAAGACGAAGATTTCCAACATTTTGTTCATCGAGATCATTTCATTTCATTTCAAACTTTATTTATAGTCGGAAATTTGTACAACGATAAAACATTAGCTGAGACAGCTATTGATCCGACAGTAAAAACAAAGTAAACATTGCAAATATATAATAGACAAAAACATGTAAACAGAGTAAACTATATGTTACAAAGAGGGTATATGCCATGACTAGAGATTATATTGATAAATGGCATAAACTACATTTACAATTGGGTCCGCTCCAGTTTTTGATTAAACGTTTAAAACATTTTACATTCTCTGCCTTTCTAAAATCAACAGGGAGATCATTCCAAATTTTTACACCTAAAAACCCCAGACTTAGTCTGCCATGCCTTTCAGTTTTCACACGGGGCAAGGTTAAAATGTGCTCTCCCCCCCTAAGACCATAGTTACATTCTTTAAAAGTAAACATTTCCTGAACATAGGTGGGCGAGTAACCGTTAACAGCTTTAAAAACCTCAGTTGCTAGCTGCCGTGTACGGCCGAGATGCAAAGATGGCAGAGACGCCTTGGCTAAAAGCTCTTCATATGAACTATTAAAATCCTTATAAACAAATCGGAGTGCTCTCTCTTGTATTTTTTTCAATCTTACGAGCACTACCGATGCTGGTACAATGCCACACCACTGGACAGTAATTAAAACAAGATAAGATAAAAGTTTTAAAAATGCACATCCGGCTCGGAAAATCTAAAACTCTCGTAAGTCGCCTTAAAACATTGAGCTGGCGAGCCGCCTTCTTGCATATATCAGAGATATGCTGATTAAAAGTTAAGTGAGTGTCAAAATTAATACCAAGTAACTTACAATTATTAACAGGTAAAATATTAACACCATCAATCAATAAAGTTTCGTTAATATTTCTACTCGTACTAAGGAATGTTGCCTGAAATTTCTCCGGATTTGCAGCCATGTGATTATCTCGAAACCATCGAATGGCAAGATTTGATTCACTTTGCAGTGTTTCAACAATAGTTGGTACATGTTTCGATTTGACAGACAGTGTGTTATCGTCGGCGTAGTTGTATATATCACTCTCTTTAAAACAAATAAACAAGTCATTGACAAATATATTAAATAAGATAGGTCCCATTATAGAGCCCTGAGGGACACCTTTAAAGATACTACCCCACTCACTAACGTAGTTTCCTATTTTTACTCTTTGACTCCTATTGGATAGATAATTATTCACAAGATTTGTAGAAGCCTCAGACATGCCATACGCTTTCAATTTACTAATCAATAACTCATGGGGCATGGAGTCAAATGCCTTGGACAGGTCCATAAGCAAAACACCAACTACTTTGCCGTTGTCCAAGGCATATTTCCAGTCGTGTACAGCTCTCATAAGAACAGAGTTACAACTATAGCCGGACCTGAAAGCTGATAAAACAGGATTAAATATATGGCTAAAATAAGTGTTGATCTGATCAGCAATAACACCCTCAAAAACCTTAGAGAGACATGGGAGGATGCTGACAGGTCTATAGTTATTCTTGTCTAAATGATCATTCTTCTTAAAAACAGGTGTAACATTAGCATACTTCAAGCCATCAGGAAAAGTACTGGTCTCTATATATTTGTTCATAATATTAGTTACGGGATTGATTATATAATCACATCCCAGTTTAACCATCCTGGGAGGTATATTGTCACACCCCATAGATTTCTTTACTTTAATGGCATCGAATCTAGATCTAACTTCTGATTCCTTCACTTTAGCAAATGTAAAGTTATTAATAGGCAAGTCATATTTTTCCTGAATAGCCACAGTACTTGGATGAGACGGAGAACGGATAATCCCCCCATCACTTAAACCAATATCTTTAGCAATATTGATAAAGTGGTCGTTAAAAACACTACAAACATCATTGGGATCAGAGATCACTTTCCCTTCCTCACTGAGAAGAATATCAGCAGTTCCATTACGCCTCTTGTCAGATATGAAAGGCTTTATGGTCGACCAAAAATGTGTCGATTTAGATCCCCCGTTACATCTTTCCTGGAAATACTGGTTAACAGACTTTCTTCTCAGTGAGGTACACAAGTTTCTCTGTTTCCTGTACAGTTCCCAGTTAGTGTTATTCTTCTGTCGGTTGTATTTATTCCATAATTGGTGTTTTTTGTGAAGGGCTTTTCGCAGTGTAGAGTTAATGTAAGGCACATTTTTGTTTTCGTTTTTAATATATTTTGTTTTGAATGGAGCATGGTCATCAACGACCTGGGTAAACATAGTCTGAAATGCCCAAAGAGAGTCACTAGCATCATCAAAAATTTCAGCAACATGAAATGGTGTTACTGAAAGATCACTGCGAAAAGCATTCTCATCAAAATGCTTGTAAGATCTGTATGTTATTTTCTCAGTTTTGACAGAGTCCGTAAATACCTTAAAAACGCTATAGACCATGTTGTGAAAGTCACTCAATCCACTGTAGACACTTTCAGAGTTCTTTATGCTTGACTTACAGTTGGTCATAATGACATCAACTAAGGAAGGGTTATCTCCCTTAAAACATGTAGGAGTTGTAATAAGGTTGTCAAGACTAAAGATATCAGATAATTGTGACAGAATATTCTCATTGCTCTTCAGAGTGTTATAGTTAAAATCCCCTAGAAGAAGAATATTCTCTGAGGCAATAAGGGATTTATCCAGAATAGCTATACATTCGTGAAGAAAAATACTGTCACTGAAACTTGGAGGTCGATATATATATATCACAATCCAAGTCTTGCTTTTCACAGATATTTGCAACGTTATGTTTTCCAGAATTGTAGATTCAAGGTCACATCTCCTCTTGTTAGGGATATCACTCCGCGCGTAGAGCATAACACCCCCGCCTCCACAAGTCCGATCTTTTCGATAACATTTATATCTTCCCACCTCGAACTGTGACTTGGGAAAAGAGTTATCTAACTTTGTTTCTGAAATACCAAACACATCTATAATGTTATCCAGGAGTAACTCTTTAATTTCTCCAAATTTATACCTGAGACTGACACTCTTACAGGGTTAGCTACAACACTTCCGTGTCAAGGGTGTACATAATAGAATAACTAGGAATAACCATTTTAACTCACTTTCTAGCAATAAGCCATACCTGTATTGAGAACAACAGAATAATGTAAGGTTTCTGATCTTCTTTTTCACGAGTTATTTGAAATATATACATCTATCCTTAGAATATAAGCTTATCTCTACATTGCCCAGAAAATATGTCGAATCACAGCTTACTTGATTAAATGGTTTAGTTTCAATATGAGAATCAATGGTTGGATGTCCAGTCACGTCAAGCATGGTACATGTAGCTAGTTCCATTTTCGTCATAGTTGTTTCGAGTTCAATGCTTGTCGCTTCTGTCAGGGAGGTGGCAATTTCGCTTTTCATTTCGCACTGGGTCTCTGCTTCTCTTTTCTTGGGCAGATTTCTTTTTGAATATCCGAAAAACTCCTCCTGTATCATTGAAGCGGTATCTTGATCATCAGGTTCCACTTTTATTGATAAATCTTCCATTTCTCGTCTTCATGAAATAGCACAATACAGGAACTGTGTGAACATGAAAAAATAGACTGCAATGGAGGTCATTCAAAATCTTGAAAAGTCAGCAATTGAATCTATCGATGATGATGATAATGATGATGACACTAACAATATGTGGATCAAGTGCGTCTTTGAGACTTTGCTTTGACTAGAACATTCACCCACTGGTCAATCTCGATACGAGGACGATATTGAAATAGGAAACACGTGAAAAAAATATATATATATATTTATATTCATTTTGTATGAAATTTCAGTCAATGGGAATGTCAATCGGGCCTAACCCAGTGATGCAAATTTCTTCTTTCAATATCTCCCTCGTGTCGAAATTGACAAGTGGGTGAATTTTCATGACCATACTCTACACATATATGCCATTGGAAAGAAATTGCTAAGAGACTTGACAAGGTGTGGGAGAATTCCATTAATCAGACTTTCGAAGAAAAATCCCCTCTAATGAACATAATGTTCACTTGTAATTCTGTCTATACTATGCAATAAAGAGGTAAATGAAGCATATATCCAGGCCAAATAGGAATCTCAAACCGACAACTTGTTGCCTGCAGAAGCTGGATACAGCTTTCGTTTCATTAAGGTCCAATGAATCAACACACCCCCTGTGGCTACCGTGAGATTGATCTAATCAAAACCCCTCGGCTTTTCCCAAGTGATTGAGACCCATGTGTAGTGTGATTTGGGGAAGAGATAGTTCTATGTGGCCTGGGATGATCAAGACATACATGTAGTTGGTTACATTCAGGCATACAGGACAGAAATAGAAATTAATATATCTGTACAGGGGCATGACTGACTTAGCACTCTGTAAAATAAGAAACCAGATAAATAAGCCATACCGAACACGGATCTCCAATAACAAAATCGGAGACGAAAGATGCATAACTCCATAAGCCTAGGCAAGTAATCCTTTGTTGGCTTGTAAAATACAACAATATAAATAAGTTTTCCAAAATATAGTACGTAGCTATACCGAACACAGTTCTGCAGATACAGTTGGTTACATTCAGGCATATAGGACAGAAATAGAAATTAGTATATCTGTAAAGGGGCATAACTCTGTAAAATATGGGCCGAGGGGAGCCATTTTCGATAGGCGTCTGACTTAGCACTCTGTAAAATAAGAACCGAGATGAGTAAGCTGTACCAAACACGGATCTGCAGATATAACTGGTAAATGTAGCTACAGATAACAAAATCAGAGATTATTACATCCGAAAGGGGCATAACTACATAAGCCGGGGGGGGGGGGGGTAATCATTTGTTGGCTTGTACAATACAACAATATAAGTAAGTTTCCAAAAAATAGTAGCTATACCGAACACAGTTCTGCAGATATAGTTGTTGGTTACAGTAGAAATTAGTATATCTGTAAAGGGGCATAACTCTGTTAAATATGGGCCGAAAGGAGCCACTTTTGATAAGCGTCTGACTTAGCACCAGATAAATAAGTATTGAAAATTTGGTGGTTGTGTCTAAAGTGGTTTTGCCTAAAATGCATTATCGGGCGGACGGACGGTCGTAAACTGCTTGAAAATTTATCATTAGTAGAGCACAAACCATCAAATCTTGTCTGCTTTTCCTTGGTGGTATATAACAGAGCCAATGCATCTCCATTCGATTTCATCTGTCATGTAGCCCGAAAACATCGGATAAGGACTCTATTTTTTTTGTTTGGTTGTTGTCGAATGGACTCCTTTACACCGAAACGGAAGGAAAAAATTGGACGTCAGTCGCTCGAGATCTTTCACTGCACACGGTGTGGAGAATTGAGACAGAGGTACGAAAAGCATTTTATCGAATACATAATGTGTTTTGGCATCTCCAGCACTATGACAATCACCTAATTAATGACTCCTTTAATCAGATGGAATCGGCCTTCAAACACAGTCAACTAAACCGTTGTTTCGTTCGCCACAGTTGACAGGGTCATGGGCAGAATTGGGTTGGCCTTTTGGCTCACGTTATCAAGAAATCGATCCATGCCGGTTATAAACCAATAGCGATGTGTGTTTATTCACATGATCAGAAAGGTCACGAGATAAAAATAGCGAAGTTTCATATTCTTACAAGATGTCAGAAAGGCATGAAAACTTTAAAATCAGTCGTGGTTTTTCTCACACACCTGATCACATTTTGCCAGCATCAAAACAGTCGTGAGAGATGGTACATGGACAAAGAAGCTCATGTCGGTCAAACTGTATCAAATTGGCATATTATTTATCTCCCGTTTCGTTATCTTCGTCAGCGAATGATTGCGAAAAGGCACTTTTCGGAAGACCAGCTTTTATCGCGGAAATTTAACCTACGGACGCTCTAAGCTGTGATAGAAATGCCACGCCTCCTTACCCTATATTTACCTATCACAACCAGAGTTTCTGAGTTAATATGGCATGGTATCAAAACGGCCATTTTAGCGGATATAAGTGTATAGTTCTCTGGAAATAATAATTCTCCTTTAGTGTGACAGAAACCCACCATTACACATTAGGCGTACAATTAGTATTCTGTCCTGTACACATTGCCCAGTCCACAAAGATCACAATGCTAAACCTCAGTGTAAAAATTTATTTGTAATTTCTCTACTCTCAATAGGGAAAATGGAAAGGTAGCCTGGCTGATTTCTCTTATCATAATTGTGAATGAGCACGGTACATTTCCAAGGCAACGCATGTTTACTCCACCTAGAGCACAGGTACTGACTGAGCTGAAGAAGAAATAACATATACCGGTAGATTAGTTTTAGACGGACGAAGGAGAATTTTTGCACACTCGGCACTGTACCCGTTCCCCCGTTTTTCATTTCAGTTCTCATTCTAACACGGCTAGGCTTACCTCTTCAGCAAAATCACTGATTCCTTTTCCGACTAGAATTTCCTTCTTTTGGTTAATAATTCGCGGTTTTCATTGCATGATGCGTGCATGTAACTTGGCTTTCCTGTTTCTTTTCTTCTTTGTCTTCTACTCGTTGAAAATGGCTCGCCACAACAGATCGAACGTTTGTCGAGTTATGAGAAAAGCGTGACCTGTCATAGACAGGGAACGGCGACTGCGCAATAACCTGTTAAATTCAAACTAAGGAACTCTAGCTATGATAGGTGTATATAGAGTGAGGGGCGTGGCAACCCCTATCACAGAGTGGGATCTGAATTATGATATAACAACAACAACAACAACAGCAATTAATCAACGCAAATTAAATTAGACTCATTCAGCTGAATGTTTTCCAGCCAATACATAGATTGTGTTGGTGCACAGGTTCAATATAAAAGCCGGCATGACTAAAGGCATATTTCACCGCCCAATGCCCACATCACTTATGCCGACACCAAAAGCAGTTGGTCTTCAGTGGGTTCGATGTTCATTTCTCGCACACCGATATTAAACTCCATACTTGTATCAGTCATTAGGACGGTCCGATACTTAACTGTATACCTGTGAATGAGAAAGTTTGAATAAAGATCTGAATTCTCCACTGATATTGGCGAGCTGAAGCTCACATACCCGCTACACATATCATTCAGGTTGTTTTGATGCAAAACTGATATCTGTAATAGTAGTTGAATAAAATACGTTTAAAGGTATTTAGTGAAATTTGGCAGCTACCGTTAGCGGTAAACAAGATTTCGCTTTTGACAAAGGGCTATTAAAAATTGTTTCAAATACCATTTTAAAACTACTTGCACTTAATTGTCTCTATATTAGAATGTCCAGCTTTGACAGAATTTTTTACCTAATTAAATACGGTTATGCCAAGATGACGTGATCAACAACTTTAGTGGAGAACTTACTTCAAACATGTCATTGTGGGAACCCATTTTATCTCACCGCATAGACAGCGTTAACATTTTTATTTTTTTCAAATATGAGATCTTGTGTACGGTACCATACCAAATATTTACACAGTTGAGAAATGTTTCTAAAGATGGTCTCATTCAATAGTATTCTTCACAAATTCTCAACGACAACAGTACGCATAACAGTTGTATGAGGTTTCAGAACTTGCTTTTGATTTGTTTATTGTTCATACTTATTTATCGGCGACTGCAACATTAACAGTGTGTCACTGGTTTTACTACTGATTAAATCTGCAGATCAATTACCTCCCTCTGAGCGGGATAATAGATGGGTAAATTCAAATTATTGTCCACATGCTGTTAGTAAATCAGAGTAGATGACGTCATTATTTCTCACTTCTTGGAAGTACTCTCTTCGCGTTTAAGTTAATATCTTTGATACACCCATCCTGTGTAGAGGCGAGTACTTGATAAAATCCAGAAAATTCATAATTCTGCAGTTACCTGTTCCCGTCCATCTTTCATGTGAGTACGACGAGGTGATCATGGAGTAATAATCTGGCTGGGTACAACAATGAGTCTAGACAGAAGGTTTTACAGTAATACAAATGCCCGAACAATGATTACACCAAATACCAACAGGTCATTGTTTCTATACGCAAATTCCGTCGTCCGACGACAGGATGCATGCAGCCCCTGATATTTATGTACATACAGAATCCTATAGATTCAGTAAATATCTGAATTATAAAATATTGAAGGCTGCATGTCTGATTGCAAATTCAGATACAGGGTAAATTTGCAATTTATTAATTCTTCGTATATTTATCAAGGTGAATGTCTTTATAGGGCTCCGAATTCCCTTATCTTTTTGGTGGATATGGTAGGCCTATACCTCAGTTTCTGCTCAACTAAGAAATGAGGGGGGGGGGGGACTTGGTGAAATTACTGGTGTTTATCTCGAATGTTGAGTAGACAAAGGGAGTGATTATCTTTCGAGAGATGTCATTGTGAGTATGATTAGCATGACTTAACATGTGGTAGGATTTGGTGCCATAGAATGACTGGGGCTTGATAGAAGGAAAATACTTGCTAGGTGATATTTCTGGAATTGAGAAAAAATAAGGTTATATTGTTCTTTTGATAGGTATGAAGAGAATAGATATTGTTTGATCAAAACTTTGGGATTACGCAGTGTCTGTGTGAGACTTGATTTGAGAGATCATTTGTAGAGCAGATTGGGGGAACCGGGTTGCACCGCATGTTGGCACGACCAGTACCCAAATATGTATCCATCCATTGTACGTATATCTCG
Source organism: Hanleya hanleyi (assembly GCA_036873755.1). NCBI lineage: Eukaryota > Metazoa > Mollusca > Polyplacophora > Lepidopleurida > Hanleyidae > Hanleya > Hanleya hanleyi. The sequence continues at coordinate 37,130 of JAVTVY010012623.1, forward strand.
GCCCTATCATTACGCCACAGATGCTATCAATAATATCGGCGGTTGATGGCGACTCTGCAGATTGCGGTCGAAGTCGTTTGAAAGTCGTGTAATAGGAATTGTCTCATTTACTGTATTCTGTTCGAATGTAGTAAAGTCACCCCACTAGGTTTGACATGCAAGTATCTGGACGTAGATATCCACAAACGCAATTGTTCTTGGACAGCCAGCAGAAGCCCACAAAGAATAAACGCTTAATATCGAAAAGCAGGATAGAAAATTGTATATTGTTTCTGCTACAATAAAGACTACATATGAACATTAGTTTGAGAGGTATTTGTAAATATTATTTTTCTTTATCCATAATTGTCTCCGTCTATAGATTTTGTGTGCATGGAGCCCACCTGAAATGTGGATCAAACAACAGACGTGTTTCAAATCGGCAATTGGTTATGCAGAAGCAATTCAAAGTAGCCTACATAGAAACATGAAAGGATATGAATGAATGAGGCAAAGTAGACAGCTGGACTCCTGGCTATTTTTTCTTCTCTGGGCATTTGAAATTTTACCCGTAAATAAACGCTTTTCACAGCCGCATAATTATTATTTGTGCAATAGATTTGCCTCGGTCATGTAAGAGAGGTTGACTGGGAGGTGGTTCAGATTTTCGGACTCCATATATCAAGTAGGCCTTTTGTATCACTGTGTAGCAATAATATACCGGTAAATGTAATAGGAAAATATTTTGGTGCCGTATTTCAGATAAATGATTCCGCAATTTCATGGCACACAGAAAGTCACAGGTATAGCCGGACCGATTGAGGTATTTCTGCCCTGATTGAGGTATTTCTGTCCTGATTGAGGTATTTCTGTCCTGATTGAGGTATTTCTGTCCTGCAGTAAACTTGTATTTTTAATTGTGTAATTCGTATGATCATGCATGTTTCTCCAACCACAGGTAATGGGAAATACAACTCGAGTACACCAATTGAAATGACAGAGTTAGAAGTACCGATACAGGACATTGAACAAGGGTCAATATGAGTGTCATTGGCGACTGGAGATGCCCCATCTGATACTGTGAGAATGGATGAAATTACTTCAGTTAGCATTAAGAAAGAGCCTGATGAACAGTACAATGATCTGACGACGCAGACGGTAAGTCACTGATACTACCCCAGTATCTCACGCCACTGGGATTTGAGGTCTTTGTTAAAATTTTAGTGAAATCCGAGATCCCATAGCTGGAAAATTAAGGTTCCACCATTCACATTTGACATTTCTTGACGTCTGGCTATACAACTTGTCAGACGGTCTTCTGATATGTTCTGTCGCATGACAAAACCAGGCTGCGTGTAGTTCGAGCCAGCAAAGCCGTTAAGCTTTTGCAGCGTGTATAACGAATCTAACTATACAAAAGTGGAGTACCATTACTCTGTGATCTTGAAAATATATCACGCTTGAAATAACTTTGTATTTCTCTACATATATAACTCCACTACTGATGTGTTATGTTCCGGAGCTTTGTTACGTAGGGAGACGTCAGAATGTATTCGTGTTAGAGTTGACAAAGGTCAGTGATGCCGTATAAGGTACAGGTAGTCCGTCTTTCCTTTGCTCAATCGCATGCCCAGCGAAATTGCCGAATGATAAAACCCACACACCTCGATTACCGTACACGGCAGTTGTAGAGAAAGAGTGACTGAACCATCGCACATGCCTCCCAAAGGCACCGAGCGCTGTCATACGTCATTAACAATTTTTATTTGTATAAATTATTGCGTCTGGATATTAATAAATTACATACGTTATAATCTACCCTGAATATAGAAAAGATCTACATATGAATTGATATTATAAATAAATTCTTCGAATTTATACGTTAATCATTAATAACGATTAAATAACCTATATTTTAGATTTTATATCACTTTTACAAAAAGATGTTATTTCGATATATAGTACAGTTTCAGAGCAATAAATTCTCCGAATCTGTACGTTAATCATCCATATATGAGCTCTATATTGTAGACTGTATTAATTTTGACAAAAATTGCAATTAGGGCTTGGTAACACTCGACTGATAATTACGGGATATATCAATTATAACCTCGCTATACAGATAGGAGGCGGTCGCGTTACATAATTGTGTTGATTTTAGTCCCTGTCAATCTGAAAGTATGGGGTCGTATTGTGGTAACAGATGTGATTGAATAAACATAGATGACACGGTTTGAATATAGGAAAGCGTTTCAATTATAACCTTCATAACTTAATTGCAATTAGTATATGATAATATTGGGGTTTCGAATGTTTATATCGCTAGTTGAATGTTTATATCGCTAGTTGAAAGGGTATACCGTGAAATAGATCATTATTTGAGAACCGTTTGTCGAAATATATATACCTCTAATAGAATTCAATTTATATCTTACTTCGGAATGGCGAATTTACTGAAAAATACCATCGAACCTAAAGAATCGTCCGTAAGTATTGTAATTTTATTACTATCTACTCACAGGTAACACCGATATGTTTTTATCAAACGACTTTGTCGATATAACGCTGTACATAGCGAACGGTGTTGTAAATGTTTGATTATAACTGATTTCAATACAAGGGCTATTCACTTTTAATATCTCAATTGTATATTTTTTACAGAATAAAAACTGCATGGGCTGGATTCGTACGAGAAAATGCGGACATTTTAGGTAGTTCCGGTTGGCCTAGTTTGGAGGATGTATTTGTCATAGATACGGTCGTTGAAACACGGCCCGTTTATAATGACGATGATTGGAATCTGAATATAAGAAGTCAAATACACGAAATGTAGTTATACGTTTTATTTCAATATCAGAACTCAATCCAAGGTAATCTCGCTCGAGATCTGTCGGTATTATTAGGGTCGGACCAGGGTAATACCCTGATCGATCGTCTTCCGGAAGGGCTGTCCATTAACGTACATGTAGACCCAGTCGAAGTTTCGGCCCGAGTCGCGATCGATATGTCGGGTATTCCCGAGGGATATCGCCTCCTAGTGTTCGGGATTAAACTCATCTGAACTCCTATGTCGTATAATAATTTCGACCTTTCCGCCCTTCCAGCAGGATCGAATTTCTTCCGTGGGACCATCAAATCGTTTATAAGATCGATGATATTACTATTAGGAATATCCGCACCGTCCACTTTCACGCAACCCCGAGAATCCCAACTGATTCTATCCGGATGTTGTTTCATCAGTTGTAGTAATGTCTCCGCCTTTCGCCTACTGTTCACCGGGGTGTGCGATAAAATCAGGTCTTCCATAGTCAGTAGTTCTCGTTTAGGATCTGTAGATTTAGTCGCTGTTCTACCCGTATCTCTTACCATATTCAGGTAACGGTTTTGATGCTGTTGGAATAATTTCAGTTGTACATCGGGTTGAATATCCTGTCTCTCGAGCATAGAATGCATAGAACGCTCCAAGGCCTGTTCTGCACTTTCTATAGGATCAACTTTAGACCTATTTCGTTTCAACAGTTGTAGTTCATGTTCCGGTATCAAAACGAGTTTCTTCGTGTGCTCCAAAGTTTGACCTGACGTACCTTTATTTTTACCATTACTACCGGAACTGGGGAATTTGTCCCCATGGACAATACTTCCGCCCGCATGGTGATACGATCTTCCACATGCCGTAGGGTCACTCACCGTCATCGTATAGGGATGTTCTACTCTACTTGATGGACCTATAGCGGGACTCGGTGATGTATCTTGTCTATGCACTAGACGCATATGTCTGAACATATTATCGCGACGAGAGAGTCTCTTCTGACAGAACGGACATGAACTCGACGTGGTTCCCGGTCAGAGGTCGGATACGGACAGAGGCTAATACTGTACAGTCGACCTTATATGACCACTCACTCACTCACTCATTCACTCACTCACTCACTCACGCACTCACGCACTCACTCACTCACTCCATGAAAAGTCCTAAAAAGTCCAAGAAAGTCCTAAAAAGTTCAAGAAAGTCCTAAAAAGTCGTAGAAAAGTTCATGAAAAGTCCCTCACACACACACGCACACACACTCACTCACGCATACACGCATAAGCCGTAATATGAGGTCCGACACATTTTACCGGAATTGAGGACATCGACACCATGGACCTTTTCAAGCAATCCGATCACATGACATAAGTGCTGTCCCTTCTAAGTTACATTCCCACACCGTTTTGATATTGTGTATCTGCAACGAAATAGGTAAAATGAATAATGATATTTCACCGGAATCCGTGAGCCACCAGATGTGTGACTTTCCGTGACATGTGTGACTTTTCTAGGTCCATGTTGTGTGACATTCAGAGACAGAAGTCATGTGTGACAAAATAGGGACCCACGCCGTGTGTCATTTTGAGACATAACTCACGTGTGACTTTCGGAGACATAATTATTTGACTGTCCGAAACATGCTGTATATTTCAAAGAAAAACAATGCAGCCTAATTTTTATTGGACTAATTGTAGGCATTAAAGCAGATGAATGTGGCTGACAATACTGGGCATGAATGCGTATACGATGCATACAACGGTCGACTTGTACATTATTGAGGAAACAAGGAAGGGCCTCTGTGCATTGACTCGTAACTTCAGCTAAACAGTTAATGGTACGCATAATTTCACTTTGCCCTATCTTTGAACCCAGGAGAATATTTTGAAGTGGTGATAGCTGGCATACTTTCATGTAATATTTACTAAATTATGCATTATTCTTAGCACAATGACACTTTTTTTAGTGGGAAAATATAGTACATAAGTATAACATTCTGTCAACTAACACCAGTTTAATATATCCTCATGATTTAAAAGATAGGGCAAAGCGAAATTATACGAACCAGTAGTTGATCAGTAGAAGGCTCTTCTTTGTTCTCTCAATTATGTGCAAAGGGCAAATAGGGCACATTCAGGGCTGCGGAATGTGACCAAATAAATGTTGTTTGTTTTGCCATATATACAAATTGCTTCGTAGGGGCTATACTCGAATTATTAGCATATACCGGTACAAAAAATATGCTTCGAGGGGCTATATTCCATATAGTCCAAGAGCTATAGGGCACTTTTAATTGTACGTCGGAGGCCAAAAGGTTTGAGCATGTTTCTTTTGACCAGAATTTCGTGCTGAGTCTGAAAACGCGCGTCTTGGTCGTCAAAGCTGCTGCATACTGGATGAAAAACGCGATTTGTCGATTTTTTTTACCAAATTATCAAGGAAATTGAGAAAACGAATGTATAATTACTAAATATTTAACTGCGCGTCCATATTTGGCTCCAAATTGAAGGCGCTGAACTGGTCCAATCATACACAAGAGAAAAAGCCGTACGTAATTGATTAAATGGTCTCACGCGATTATTTCGTCCAAAATGATGTTAAAATTGCTCAAATCCATAAAACATATCGCTAGAATTATCTCGCTGATATCTGTATTTCAACTGGTAGTTTATTTTCATGCATCCAGAAAACTGACGACCGCCACTAGGCATTCAGCAATACCAAATATGACCATGATCACCCGATTATTGTAGCAAAATACACCATAAAGTTACCCCTACCCCCTTTTCGGCAAAATCTGCTGAATGTGAATTTTTCCGGAAGAGAGATGATTTGGCTCCAGAATCTGGCTCATCTTCGCGAATAGAGAGCTGAAACTTCAACAACCTGTATTTGGACCATTATGTATCAAACGATGCAACTTGTGTTTCAGTGGCCATCATACTGACGTCAGGGTGACATGAATTTCGATAGTCATTCAACATTATTTTATCGGAATTTTTCATTTATTTTTACATTTTTTTAATTCAGACTGATACCCTACGTTGCATACCTTCTCTATATCCTGCGCGACTTAGCTGTGCTAATATGCTGAACGCGACGTTAAACCTTAATTCTCTCTGTTGCAATTATACCGGCTTATCAACTATTTATAATGTAACAGACTGATGTACTTAACAGAAAACAAATGTTTCTGTTGCAGTATAGTAATAGTGTCCTATGTTAAGTTTGTTGCAGAAACAATGAGCAGAACTGAGCCGCAAGGAAACCAGAAAGCTTTTATCAGACAGCTTAAAATTGTACCCTTGTGAAAAATACCCCGCCCCCTCTTCAAACCTATAGACACGTACCTCTAACCCCTCCGCTCATCATGAGTAAAATTTTAATTTCCATAACCAGGCATATATTGTGGTAGACATGGCTGTCATTTCGAATTTGACCATTATATTTCGATTTTGGGGATACGCAAATAATTTCAAAATGGGTATAAGGTGTTAGGCTATGCATAGATATACATATCTCGATTTTGATAAATTTAGACAATGACCTGAGAACAATGCCTTGAAGTAAGCGAGTCATGAAAAATATGATTTTTAGATGACCCCCATGCATATGGCCGCCATTTTGAATTTGACTATCAAGTCTTGAACTTAGGGATACATAATAGATTCAAAATGGGCGTAAGATGCTAGGTTATGCTTATAGATCCATCTGTTCTGATATATTAGCGCAATGATCTGAGAATAGTGCCTTGAACTATACCAGGGAGATGAAAAGTATGATTTTCAGAGGAACAAATATGACCGTCATTTTGCATTTTTTCATCATGTCTTAATCTTGGCGAAAAGAAAACAGATTCAAAATGAGCGTAACATGTTAGGCTATTCTTAGATATATCTCGGTTTTGAAACAATTAAACAGTGAGCTAAGCATAATGCCTTGAACAAAACAAGTAACATGAAAAAAAAGATTTTCGGATGACCCAATATGGCCGCCATTTTGAATTTTACGTCAAATCTTGATTTAGAGATATGTAAATAGATTCGAAATGGGTGTAAGGCTATTCTTAGATATCTTTGATAAACTTGCGCTGTGAGCTAAGAAGAATGCCTTTGGCAAAAAGAGTACGATGAAGAGAGTATGATTTTCAGATGACCCCATAGGACCGCCATATTGAATTTATCCAGCATATCTTAATCTTGAAGAAAAGCAAATAGACTCAAAATGGGCGTAAGATGCTAGGCTATACTTATACATATCTCTCAGTTTTGGTATAACTTTTCACAACGACTCCAGAATAATGCTTTGACTTATACGAGCAACATGAAAAAGTATGATTTTCAGATGACTCGATTTTTGACCATCAAATCTTGAACTTAGGGATATATAAAATAGATTCAAAATGGGAATAAGACTATGCTTAAAGACCCCTCAGTTTTGACAAATTTGCGCATTGAGCTAAGAATCCCTAAGAATCATAGACTTTGATGAGCGCTATTTTGAATTAAAGCATGACGATTAATCAATAGAATTTCGGAAATGGGTGCAAAATCGTCCCAATATAATATCCTAAAACACTGACAAGTCTTGGATTTTCCAAGGCGCGAGGGAATGGTTCTTTTTCTTCAAAATAAACGATTCATTCGCGATCGCTGTTCGAATGGTTTTTTTCTGTTGGCAATCGTTTTTCAATCGAGAAAATTCTCGCGAATAAAAAGCTATATCACGATTCAATCGCTTTTTAATCGAGAAAATATAAACGATTGAAAAAAAAACGATTGAGGATTATAGCCGAAAGTAGTACGCCATTGGTTCAGCCTGACTGACCCGCATACACGTTCGAGTTTCTAACACTTCAGTCAGACTATATAAAGTTCGATCATTTTTTCTTCTTCCTTTTTTCATTCTTTGCCTGGTGTAAAACTATAGCGTGTTTCTGTACATTTGGCGGTTATATAGATACGATGGGGGATATTGAAAGAAATTGAGATTCAGATTGGGTCATTTGCACTTGCAATTTCGTCTATTATTTTGGGTATTTCTGTGTTTTAAAGCTGGTATTATTCCAGATTTCTTGTGTAGTATTTTTCGTGAACGTTTTTGGCATCTGTGTGCGGGCTGAAATTTTGAGTTGATTCGTCAGATTTTCGCTGTACGCGTGGTTTTTTGTCCGACTAACACCATTTTCCTTGTGTAGATAGATGGCGCTGTATTGAATATAACATTGCCATACGGCATGTACGGGGTTTTGAGTCTTCGAAAGCACTTAATTATTAATATATAGCACGGGCTATTTGTAAAAAATTTCACAACTGGTTAATCCAGTAAGAGATGAAATTATATACTATTCAGTTGGGATTTGGCTTGAGCTTCCCTTTGGAATCATTCATAGTTCATTTATCAAAATATAAAATTAAAATAGAAAGTATTGTACATATGCGAATCCAACCGTTATATGCGATTCAATCACCATTGTGATATGTATTTGATATAAATATGAAATCACTGCCGCGAATATTCTTATAATAAATAAAATTAACTTGATGGTGATTTTTTTAACTTATTCACATCTCAATAGTTTGTACTGTACCAAAACATGAATGGATACCCTTTCCTAATGTACGTTTTACTATAACAAAATATACATATTTAATTACATTATTTTTCACCTTAATTAACCTAGACATTCTCGGCTGGAGGGCTAAGCTGTTCTGGGTTATCGCCATGCGCCCATTCACACCTCTATGAAGCCTGTGCCGTAATCATTCTGATAATGCAATCAACGACGAACTCAAATCCACTTATGACCTGTACCCGGTATTTACAAAACAAGATATTGTGACTATCATCCTGTATTGTTTATACCAAGTTGCATGAATATATGAGGAAATTATCGAAAGTATGAAGGGAATGACTGAACATTAATACATTGTCGACTCACACGATTATCGAATAAACATGTAATTTTGTCATTTACGCTTCGCCAGAGTAAATCTGAGCGCGAACGTCACAGGAAGCATGGTACAGGTATATGTATAGATATTTCCAGCATACGCCCTACTTCGGCTTGTAGGAGACTATAGATCGTGAATCATATATATTATTCGGTTATCTTGCGCATTTATACAGTATAGTATAGTAATATAGGTTTTTCCATCGACAAATCCGCAATCAACATTACATGTAGTTCCCAGTTCGCGGATAGAGCGGCGTACGACGGAACACGGCCTATGTGTCAAATATCACTCCGCCTCACTATTCTCTCGCGCCTTGAAAAAAACCCGATTCTCTCGCGATTGAAGATTCGCGATCAAGAACGGATCGCGCATGGGTAAACGATTCAAAAACGATATCGCGAGAGAATGGTTTTTTCCAGAAAAGGTTCAATCGTTTTTTCTCATTTTTTTTCTCAATATCCTCGCGACTGATTCGCGACTGATCGTTTTTCAATCGAGAAAATTGAAGAAAAATCGCGACTGAAGAAAAAACGATTAATGGAAACGATCCCTAAATTTAGAGCAAATTTAGCCACGATAGTCGGGTGACCATGGTCATATTTAGTATTGCTGAATGCACAATAGATGTTGTCAGTTTTCTGGATGCAGGTAAATAACCTACTCGTTGAAACAGAGATATCAGCATGAAAATTCCAGCGATATGTTTGATAGATTTGGTCAATTTTAACTTCATTTTGGACGAAATAATCGTTCGAGACCAAGGTAATCAATTACATATGGCTTTTTCTCAAGTGAAAAGTTGGACCTGTTCAGCACCTTCAATTTGTGGTCAAATATGGAGGCACAGTTAAATATTTGGTAATTATACATTCGTTTTAAAAATTTCGTTGAAAATTTGGTCAAAAAATAGACAAAATCGCGTTTTCCATCCAGTATGCAGCAGCTTTGACAACCAAGACGCGCGTTGTCAGCACAAAATTTTGATCTAGAAAACACGCCCAAAACTTTTGGCCTCCGACGTACAAATAAAAATTGCCCTAGCTCTTGGACTAATAACAAATTGCCATTACTGTAGTATAAAACCATTGCGACAGAGAGATGAAGGATTGGCCTTCATGGGAACGATCCTCGGGAGTATTATCTATGGGCCGGCATAGCTCAGATGGTAAGCGCAACTCTACGGATTAGAGAGGTCGTGATTTAGATTCCCGCTGACGGCTAAATTATTATTTCTCTCCAAAATTATTTCCACAAAAATAAATTACTTAGTGGGGGTTATATTCCATTCCAAACTGTCATTTCTGTATTATAAAGCCAGCTGCGCACATTGTAGGCCTACCACCGATAGAGAATGGATATAGGCCTTCACTGGGTCGAATCAAGGAGGTTTTTACCCATGGGTCGGTATAGCTCAAATGATAAAGAGCATCTAACGGCTAAATCATTTTTTCTCGCGAAAATGTGGGGGTTATACTCCATACCAAATTGCCTGATATTGCTTTTCTCGACGGCCGCCATCGGCGTCATGGAAACGTCCATTGTACGCTCGCCCATAAACTGAGGAGCGACCATGACACCATCCCTTGTACGCTCGCCCATAAAATCAGCCCTGTTAGACAGATGAACACAGCTCTTTCTTCACAGTCAACTCATCAGTGTCGATCATAGTTGTTTAGAGTGGGGGGAAAAGTACACAAGGCATCAGAAGGATATCCATCCAGCGCAGATGAGCCCAATGAGGTTGAAACACTATCCATTGATAGTCAGACAAAGAGATTATCTGCAGATTATCCCTGGAAAGCTGGAGCATGGATGAAGACGAAGAGGAAGGAAAATGCTCATTATGGGACAACATGTGACTGCAGCTCTTAGTACGCACGTCCGGCTATCCAAGAAGTGGACAATGACGCAGAAAACTTAGTGGCGACGCACCTCCACTAAGTCCCCGAGATCCCCCATTTCAGGAAACGGACTTGCCTCTTCATGAATGCCACACCTTGTCACACTTGAAACAGAGCACGATTGCTGGCAGAGGCAGATCCATCGAGAAAACCAGGCATAACTCGGAAGAGAATGTGAGGTTACCACCGAAAGAGGCACGGGAAAATGCCGCAAAACTGCGAAAACAGCTGTTAAAGGACATGTTGACTTAAGGTGTCCCGGAATGGCAAAGTTGTCACAATGATGTCACAGATTCTTTCGAAATAGCTTAGATGTTAGGACTTCTAAATATACACAAAGCAGCTCTCTCAGCTGGGATATGATGTGACGGGGATCATAACGAGTATGAAAAACAATCATTGTGACTCTCGAGAAGTCTCACTTATGTGTTCAGCCGTCTATGACGCCTGTGGATAATTATACTTTGCTTTTAAGCCCAATTTCTAATTATCTTATGCCGTTAACGGCATCGGAAAGTTATGCTCTGCCGTCAACCAGTGGGAGTATAGGAGCATCAGTAGCCCATGACATAAGTAGTATTGCTAGTTTGTGCTCTATGTGTGGCGCATGGAAAGTCCTCTTTTTCGACTTGTCCACCAGATCACTGGAGCTTGAACACATGGACCATGGGTGTTTGAAACATCACGTGATCCAATGCAAACTGCAATAATGACAGCACGTGCCTCGATGCCATCACCGACGCAACCATTATGATAAAATCGATCACAAACACCCATACGCTACAATCGTACAGTGTTAGTGCAGAAGTGATCACTTCCAGGATGTTCACGTCAGAAGCGGATATTTCCCATGGACTGTCCTTGGTGAGAGGTTTAATTTCAACCCAGCATGACCAGATTTGGCCAAACTGACGTCACTGCAGGTACTGTAATACCAAAACTTGTGCATGAAAAACCAAGGGAGAAGAAAGATGCTCACAAGGTCCACTGCAAATGATAGTCATTTTCGAGTGCTTCCATTGGATACTCGACCCGATAGCAACCCAATTGGAGGGGAGGTCAGCTTTATCTACTACTGCACTGTGACATCCAGACAGACGCCAACAATGTGACTTCCCGGGACATGCTATATTATTCAAAGAAAAGTGATCTACTTGGTTTGAGATTAAGTATAGGTACCAAAAGTGACAATGCCATGTAAATGTGGTCGCATGCGTCTGCCTCAAATTGGGCCATTGCAATTTTAATAGGCACCCCCCCTGTGGATGGTTTTAAAATTTGGGAGGGGGGGTATATTGCCTGAAAGAATTTTGGGGGGGTGGTTGATGGTGTAAAAATTTGGGAGGGGAGGGTATGTTGTCTAAAAGAATTGGGGGGGGAATCGATGGTTAATAATAATAGGGGGGGTGCTTCACTTTTTGTGTGTTGGGGGGGTAGTACTCGCATGTAAAATCTTGGGTATTGTATATTGTAATGACACACCCTGTGGATGGTTTTTAATATTGGGGGGTCTACCGCTGAACAAAAAATATGGGGGGGGTGATCTCTACCTCTGAAAGAAATATTGGGGGGGTCTCTACCGCTGAACAAAAAATATGGGGGGGGTCTCGCTACCGCTAAAAAATAAAGGGGGGTCCAATATTGCAAATATTGGGGGGAGGGATCATATAAAATGCATAGTATATTATTCTTGCTTCAGTCGTTGTATGCGCATGCAGTGAACCTACGGGAGTGAAGTATTCTTATAAATTTGCAACACGATCGGATGATATAATACCACAGCAAATGCCCTCGCCATCATCTCTCGTCGTGGCTCGTCTATCAAAGCTTACGCCATGACAGAAGGCTTGTCTAGATGAATGGACGACAACGGTTTATTTATAGAATCCCCGAATCAACTTCTGGAACCGCGTCACCTTCGTGACCCTCACGACTTCTGCCATATTTGGGCTACCCAAATGAAACAGTGCGTAATTAATTTATTCACGTGTCTATTTCTTCATCACATCTCGCGGGCGCATTTATTGCACGTTAATTAAAGAACAGCATCAAACCAACCGCTGGATAACGGTCGCTCTCAAGCAAGGCCGAAATACACGTTAAATACAGTGTATGGGAAGATCATCTTCATTTTATCCAGTCAATTTCTACGTTCCCACTTCGAACTTCCCTTGATATATCTGGACCCCTTCAATGTTCAAATAACTTATAAATAGACACAAGACGTCACTGACCTCGAAAACATTTGAAATGGGTCGCACAAGAGCGTTATTGATTGGCTGACCTAATTATAGTGGGCACCATATTAGGAGGAAGGACACCGCTAATAGAGGATGATGTCACTCTGTGTGACTTCACTCGCAATCGATGTGTACGTTCTGATTGGTTCTTCTGTTGTTAGCTGATAAATTTACACCTCGGATTTTGAATGCTGAAGGGGTCAGATAAATCGAGGCAGGTTCGAAGTGGGAACGTAGAAATTGGCTGGATAAAATGAAGATGTAGGAAGATATGACATCGCAAACTAATTAGTTATTACATTATAATAATCCGGTAAAAAGTTACAGCATATATGCATGTACCCTGTTGTAATATACATTTAACTCTATATAAATACCTGCAACATATGCAGGCATATACATGTACATGTATGTGGTTCCCATAAATCGTTGAAACTTCCATGTCATAAACCCATGTAATATATTTCGTACCCACCATCCTACAATATGATTGGTCAGTGAGATCAGTTCTTTGATGTGAGTTTGAGCCAATCAAAAGTTACAAATGACAACAGTAGAGTCGGGCTGCTGCAGTCACACAACTAGAAGGTTCTCATATCAAAAGTTGTATTCCATGCAATTCACATTTCTATATGGTGTTTAGTTTCTTCGAAGTAATTCTCGCGTGTCGAGAAAACACAAAAAGTTGACGTCGACCTTTGAAAATCGACGTCGTGTGGACTCTCGTACGTCTCACGTCGAGTTTTGCAATGTTAAAGAGATGGGGGACTTAAAGTCTTATTTCCAGATCGGTGTTAAATTATGATATTGACCAACTTGTTCCGCATAATTCAACTATATTCCCAATACGCCAGTTTTTGCATCCGCACCCTCGATGCCTGGATAAGCATCGCGATAAACGCTATCATACTTGAAACGAACATTCGTGAAGTAGGTCACGCTCGTAAATAGGAAAATTCTCTATTTGGGCAGGTCACAGTTGAATACAAAATTTAATTGATAGTAATTTCTTAGTCAAAATAGTTTTCATGAGATCAATGCTATTGCAATGCATATTCAAACAAAACATATTCATTCAACCAAAACAAAAAAATGCCAAAATTTTGCTCTATTAAAAAAAATGTATGGAACTGGGGTTTCTTCTTGGAGGATGGTACATTGGCGAGGGATTCCCTGAATTGTCAAGATTGTTCTTACATATATAGATGGTCGCTTCTTTGCTATTAAAAGCACCATGTCATTGCGTAAGGAGAAAACGTGTATATTTGTCATCAAAACCGAGCACCTTGGAAACGCGTATGCATCTTGCGCATGCGCGATTGTGCTATCCCCAAGTGCATGCATGTACTCGAGACAGCTTCGTGTTACTAGGTTAATAGTGTTGGAATTTGTACAAAAAACTATTCAAGCTACATATATTTCAGGTAAAAAGGAGGCTAAGTATACAAAGAAGTTCTGTGTCAGGGGATTTGTACCCCCCCCGCTAATTAACTTGCCAAACACCTGTGGCCCCGAACTGCAGGAGCACTTTATTGTGGTTGTAGGGGGGAGGGGGCACTGCAGGCTGCACGAAGCTCAGTTTGACTATGATCATTTTCAGGGACAACATCCAACTCT